>JAWRVZ010000584.1:102500-145130 GCA_037043235.1 Rhodeus uyekii
CCCTATCTTACATTTAAGAGGAAAAAACTGAGCGAAAAATTAGGATATAACTAACAACTAGCTTGTTAGCTTTGCAGCGCTCAGGGGCGTTGTTTGTTTGAGCACAAGTGACCTAATTGTAGAGAAAAAAATCAGATGTCATCTGACTGGTTGTCCTGTGTATCAATCAAGTGACGGGATGGCTGATACGCTGACGTCTAGTTTTTATTCAAAACAACTCAACTTTATTTGTATTGCGTCATTTCATGATAATGTCACCTCACCTTGTCTACCAAAAGTACCTTGGAGATCGACGTATTCAGCGCCCTTGGTTTAGGATAACACATTTTTTAACGACATGAATTTTATCTCATGAATTCATTCTCTGCGGTTTACCTTTAACTGGTTTCTGCATTCCTTTAGATGTGTCATTCACAGTATATCATTTTGTGGCTAAAAACACTATTTTGAGTGTTTTTCTTCTATTTCTAAAAAGCTAAAATCCTTTTATTTGAGGCACATAAAAACAAAATGTTGACGGAAAAAAAAGACAAAAGAAAAGTATTCAGTATTTTATTTTATCTATATGAAAGGCAAATTATGGCAACCAACATTAGTTTTGTCAGCGTAATTAATGTATTAATTGTAATATTAGCATAAATGTGCTCCCATTTATAATTAAAAAAAGCAAGACTTTATGTAAACGACTTCTAAAGAACTACATTTATGAGATGGGTTTACTGGAACAATTTTAACATGAAAATAACAACATTTCAACTACGGCCACTAGATGTCAGCTAAGGATTACACAATGAGTCTTTTGCCAAATTATACATTTTTAAGTCAGTTCTTTAAGGCTACACACTGGAATGAAACAGATATTTGAGTGCTATTTCTTCAGTCCAGAAAAAAGGATGCAACGAGAACTATTATTCTTTTTAGTGCACAAGTGAAGAAATTAGGTCTTGTATACTGGTCGTAAATTTTATATTGTCACGCCCTTAGATTACATTACCCTAGCAACACATTTTTAACGACATGAATTTTATCTCATGAAATGATTGTCTGCAGTGTACCTTTCTGGTTCTGCATTTATTTAGATATGTCATTCACAGTATATCATCTTGTAGCTTTTCCTCCATTCCTAAAAAACTAAAATCCTTTTATTTGTGGCACATAAAAACTAAATGTGGAAGGAAAAAAGAAAAGTATTAGATTTTTTTTTTTTTAATGAGTGAGAGTGAGAGTGTGAGTGAGAGTGTGAGTGTGAGTGTGAGTGTGAGTGTGAGTGTGAGTGTGAGTGTGAGTGTGAGTGTGAGTGTGAGTGTGAGTGTGAGTGAGAGTGAGAGTGTGAGTGAGAGTGAGAGTGTGAGTGTGAGTGTGAGTGTGAGTGTGAGTGAGAGTGAGAGTGAGAGTGTGAGTGTGAGTGTGAGTGAGAGTGAGAGTGTGAGTGTGAGTGAGAGTGAGAGTGAGAGTGTGAGTGAGATTGATTTTTAAACCACCTTTATTAAGTTTACATTTACTTAAAAGCAACAATCAAAACAGAAAAAACTAACAAGAAAAACAAACTCAATTACTAAATATTCACATAAAATTATTCAAGTTCATCAACAAAGTGTAATACAGCATCTTCAATCCAGCACAGCATCTTTCCTTCAGTCCACAGCTCTTCAAATTGTTTAAAATTCTCCATATGAGAATAAAAAATAAAATCATGTTTTATTCTTGCTCTCATTAATCCCTTAAAAAACAGTTCAGCCTTTTGACTGTTACCAAACTCAATCTTTCTTTTCCTGCTGATGTAGATCGCCATTTTGGCTTGACCCAAAATAAAATTTAACAATCGTCCTTTCTTCTTCTCTTTACTATATTTAAAACCAAAAATAAAAACAATCCTAGTAAAAATTTCATTGACACTAGCAAATAAAAACTCCATTAAAATAAACAAAGGTCTTAGTCTCTCACACTGCATAAAACAATGAAAAATGGTTTCCCTTTGACCACAGAAAGGACAATCGTCTTGGACATTGGGATTCAATATGGATATAAAAGCATTGACAGCAATAATACCATGTAAAATCCTCCACTGCAGATCTCCCACATTCTTGGTTAATGGTGGTTTGTAACATAAGGCCCAGGAAGGTTTAACATCCACATCAACACTTAAAAACTCTCTCCAAGGTGTATCAATACGTTTGAGTTTATCTTTATTGATCACCTTTACACAAACTTTATAGAGACTTTTACCCCCCGCAGAGTCAAACAACATAATGTCTTCCAGCTCTTCATCAGTCATTAAAACATTATGGTTCTCTATTACACTTTTGTGAATCACCATACCAGGGAAAGCATCAGTCTCATCAGGCAGCGTTTCACTGGACAGAAGAGTCCATTCTTCTTCATTCAAACGTTCTCGAAAAGTCCTTAAAAACAGATTGACAGTCCTTCTGGAGCTCATTTCCAGTCTCTGAGCAAGAGCATCAGTATTGTCCAGGGCTTTACCAGCCACTTGCACCAAGTCTCTCAGACGCACAACTTTGGCTTTTTTTAAAATCTGCATCAGTCCTAGAGCGGTAAGTCCACATAAGTCCATCTGAGCTCCATTGATCAACGGTTCTTCTAAAAACCAGTGCAGGGAGTTGCGTGACACAGTTCTTTTAGCTTGTAGAACACACCAAGAAAAAAATAAAAAAAAATACTAAAAAATAAAATAGTTGTTGTTGCAGAACTTCTACCATTGACAGTGTTACAACCCAGAAACAGATTACCACATACCCAAATCAGAAGCCATGGATGAACAAGGAAGTGCGACTCCTGTTGAAGACACGCAATACTGCCTTCAGATCAGGAGATGCACAAGCATATGACGCACACTCCGCGCAGAAATGAAAATCTGTGCGTAATTCGTGTGTTCTTCATGCGTTTTCGCTGTGTGACTGGGCCTTTAGTAATGATGTAGTTAGTAGCCTCTGTTAGAGTATAATAGCTGTAAAAATGTGATTGTAAGTGGGGCGGCCTAACAAACTCCTTGTGAGACTTTTGCTGATGAACCTGTAAACGATTTGTCACAAAAATGTTTACAATTGACTGCACTTCTGACTCCTGGCAGATATTCATCATTTCTGGTCCTCAGGTCTGTAATTCTCCTACAGCTATAAACTACTTCAACAGATTAACAAAATGTTATAAAATATGCCACTGTTTTAATTGCTTGCTTCATGTGATGTCATATGACCTTTGAAAAGTGTCAAAAGTGCAAAAAACATAATTTTTCATTGATTGTACATCACTCCTGCCTTAAATTACTTTTTATATGCAAATTGAAATAGGCTACACAGCTACAAAAAAGATATTTAAAAATGACACAGAAACATTATTAATATTATGATATTTTTAATTCCCCTTTAAGTTGTTGACACATTTAGTATGACTGTAATATTCAGCACATTTCATTAATAGTTGCATACTGAGAATGATACTTATCTGAAAGAAAACCTCTAGTGGGCTCCAAAGTTAAATTTCTACAGAAAATATCCATGGCACGAAACTGTTATACCTTAGTAATACAAGAAAATGTTGAAGCTGTTCTTCAAATTGTTTTCTACCAATCTGAATGCAGTTGTTTCACTACAACAGAGTCAAAACATTTTAATTAAAGGGATAGTTCACTCCAACTTATTTACTCACTTTAAATTTTAATTTGTTACTTATAGGAAGGAACAATATGATTTAACAAGTATGGGCAACAATGATATGCCCTTACTTTTTGACATTTTTTGAGCCTGAAAAATGGTCAACCATGATTTGTCAATTGGAAAAGAGTGGTGTAAAAACGCTTTAATTTTTCTTTTGTGTTCCACAGGACAAAAATGGCAGTAAACAGGTTTGAACATGGACACTAGTCATGTGGGTGAGTAAATAATGACGTCATAATTTTTGATTGAAATATTACTTTAAAGATCATAGTTAATTTCACTTCACACAAGGCACTCAAGATGACAAAATTATTGAAGTCAAACACTGTGGCTCTTCATGTGCCTGTTCAAGTGTGTACGACATGTGTAAGCCTTTGGGCACAGAGGACATGGGAATGGTCTCTTCCCAATATGGGTATACATGTGCTTGCTCAAGTCATAGCGCCGGATGAATCGTTTCCCACACTGCAAGCAGCAGTGTGGACGCTCTCCGGTGTGAAAGCACATGTGTGCCGTCAGGTGACTTGAAACCACAAATTTCTTGCTGCAGATTTTACACTGATACGGCTTCTCTCCCGTGTGAGAACGCAGATGCACCTGCAGGCATCCAGCAGAGACAAAACCCTTTCCACACTGATGGCAAACGTATGGTTTCTCCCCAGTGTGAATTCTGATGTGGATTTTCAGATTCCCAGACAGTGAAAACTGCTTCTCGCAGTATGGACACACGTGTGGACGCTCACCAGAATGACATCTCATGTGGGATTTCAATTGGATTTTGCTGAAAAACCTCTTTCCGCACTGCGAACAAAGGAGAGGTTTCTCGCCTGTGTGGTTTGAGAGGTGGGCAAGCAGGCTGCTGTTTGCCGAAAAACACTTCCCACACTGGTCACATATATATGGCCTGAACTCTGCGTGCGTCTTCAGATGGCTTCTTAATTCGCTGTCGATGCTAAACATCAAATCACAAAAACGACACTTTCCTGGCTGCCGTTCTAGTTTAGATGGGCGGATGTCCTTAGCTTTATGAGACTTCTGGTGGATTAAACTGGCTCGGTACGACCCAAAAGTCTCGTTGCATTGTTTACAGGTGTAGTTCCTTTTAACACTAGGGGTTCGGTGAGCTCGCCGGTGACTAACTAATCGCGACAGACTTGTGAATAGCCGTCCACATTCCGGGCATTTGTGTGTGGTTTTCTCTTTGTGCACTCGGTTATGTCTGTAGAGGGTCCTGAGGGATCTAAATTGG
Source organism: Rhodeus uyekii (assembly GCA_037043235.1). Lineage (NCBI taxonomy): Eukaryota > Metazoa > Chordata > Actinopteri > Cypriniformes > Acheilognathidae > Rhodeus > Rhodeus uyekii. Next base: position 107,424 of record JAWRVZ010000584.1, read on the forward strand.
GCTGTGCATTTGATACACTTAAAAACTCTGGCACTGCAGCTGGTGCTCCTGTGTGTCACCAGCTGTGTCAAATCTTCAAAAACTTGCCCACACTGACACTCATGTGTCCCCACCTGGGTGTGTATTTCCTGGTGCTTAACAAGATCAGAGCGATAGACAAAGTATTTTGTGCACTGCTGACATTTGTGTACGGTCCGACCTGCATAGTGGAAGCCTTTAGAAGGTGTGTTTGGGAAGGTGTCAAGAGCAGGCCGCTGAAGAGGCACAGTGGTCTGAAAAATTAAATCACCTAAAGGAAAACAATGGACAGATAGTTCAGTCTAAAAATTCTGAAAAGATATGAGAATCTTGACATATTCGGAAGGGTTGTACCTCTATGAGCATCATTGGTGGATGACGGGACACTCGGCTCTTCTGATCTGCTCCTAAAAATTAAAAAAAGAAAGGAAACAGGATATTTTACAATTAAACATCTTCATTCAAGTCCCAGTCCCCAAAAAGACAATCAGAGATTTTTTTTTTGTCGTAAAGAGACAACATTTTTGAACCATCTCAGAAAATGATGCATTATCAAATTATTTACATAGAAATAATACAAATTATTTATATTTTTATTAAAAACTGATTAGAATGTCAATGGGTTAATCGAAAGCAACACAATTTATTTACTTAAATTGAGCATCTGATAAAAGCATCTGCCAAATGCATAAATGTTAAACAAATTAATTACATAGAAAATTTAAAATCACCTACAAAATGGTCATTTTGCTGATTTTGTTTGAACCTTGGACCCCAATGACTTATTACATAGACAAAAATATCTGTATTCTACAGATGAAAACATTTTTTATAAGAGTCTGAAGACATGAAGCTACTATAAATTATTTTTGCATTATTCCATCAAGTAAAAAATTAAAAAGTCTGGTTAACTTCAGTAATTGATTAGTTGGTTGTTATAGGTGACCATGCTGCCCACATCTAGTAATATGATAACTTACCGTTGCAATTCATCAACATTTGACTTTAACTTTTCTCCATCACGGTCTCTGGAAGACTCTGAGACACAGGTGGAGCTGGATCCCACATTCTGGATGTTTGAATCACCGATCTCAGTCTCCTCGTCCATACTATGTTGGTGGTTTGTTAGGGTTTTAGAATCAAGAGGCAGTAACTTGTGCTGGTTCATAATGACTGAGTCGTCATTATTAAAAGGAGGCAGTGACAATGATGAAACTATTCGATCCTCAACAATTGATGGAAGAACTTCAAAATAAAAATATGAAAACAAAATTATCCATTGACCATTGTGCTTAATAACTGTATTTTTTCTAGTAATGGAAGCCCGTCTTAATTTGGAGCTTACTGGGTTAGATTGATAAGTTGGTGCATTTTAACAAATTTATGAGTTTCCATTTTTATCTAAAAAGCTTATACAGTAATACCTCTCTTTACGAGTTTAATTCATTCCAAGAGCGAGCTCGTAAACCAAAAAAATTTTCCCCATAAGAATGCACTAAAAATCAATGAATTCGTTACACACGACCATAAATTCCCATTTTAATTTTTGTTTTGTTTTACCCTATTAAATTACAGTTAAAATTATAACCATTAAGATCTCATATAAATACAAATTAATAATTGACAATTAAACTATAAAAATACTTAATTTACTGTAATGTACTTTCAGCTTTTAGCAGTGGAGGAGATGAGAGGGGGGGGGGGTACGAGGAAACCAAGGATTCAAGTGCAAATGAGTGATATTATTATAATAGTGCAGAAAACAAACAAAGTGATAATCCAGAGGTGTATCACACACGGGAGCCACGGATGCGAAGGAAAGCGTGGGAGCCGCGGCCGCGAACGAAGGACTCGACAAGACCAGAGTGGAGAAGTGAACTAAATAGGCAGATCATATGAGAATCAGGTGTGTCAATGCTCTCTCTCACACACACAGGCAGAACTAGGAGATAATGAATTCATGAACCATGACAGTTACTGCTTAGGAGGTACTGTACGTGTATATTTCACTACGTGAACAATAGCGATAACAATTAATGTTAACAACAGGAGGTAAAACCGCTGTAAATCACTTACAAATGGTATCGCTGTGGTGAATGATGCAGCCAAACCAAGCGACGCTGAGAGAATGAACGTGTTAAGGGCTGATAAAGGGGTTGGAACCGTGTGATTGTTTTATGAGAGGCTGTCAATAGGATATTTCCTGTAAATATGCGCGCGACGATGCTCAGTGTTAGGACTTTCCACACAAAAAATGCGCGTGGGTGAGGGAAAAAAAATTTCGTACACCGATTTGACCCTCCATGCTCGTACACCGATTTGCTCGTATACCAAGTCACTCGTAAGGCATTACTGTATAGCTGTATTAAAGCAGCAGCCAATCAAAATTCTCAAACCTACTTGCTGGACGAAGTAGATGTCTCAGGTTTGTCAATTCTCTTACATATCTGATTAAGCAAGTAAGCAAAGTTCAACCAAAAGCATTTGGAATAACACTAATATTCACATGACTAAATTTTACCATTTTTTTCCAAACTCCCACAAACATCCGTTTGCAGCAAGGATAGTAAATTGTGTGATTTACAAACAGAGTCCACACATGCATCTAGCTCCCCAGGGCGACAGTTGAGCAACAATGAGAGCTGAAATGAAAGAAAATGAAGTTTTCATGTCTATGTAGCTGGCCTGAATCATTCAGAGAAGATAACCATGCATTATCTGACCTGTTTGAAGTTTGGTACAGGCAGAAGTTGCTCCAATCTGGTGAGGAAAAAGCCAACAAGGACTTGCAGTGCTTTGTCAAAGTCAGGACCATATTCGACTGGAAATACTTCCTGAAACACAAAAACTATTTCATCTGAAGTCTTCATGCAAACCTATCTGAAAAACAGCCACTGATTTTTTCCACTGCAGTTCATAGCACCTATGGTGCATGTTGGACATCCAGAACATTAAGGGACTGCACCAATAAGGACTAAATTAAGATCAGTTTAGGGCTAATCTAGGATTTGTTGTCTAGGCTTTATTTTAAAATCAACACGGTTTAACATTTCGGGGACTAGAACTCATTCACGATTAAAGTCATCATTAAATCAAAATTGACCTCATTTACTTTGATAGCGCACATTACTAGTCATGGGATGAACAATGAATCTGTGTAAGTTAATACACAGCAAATTTTCAGATTTTGATAAAAAAAATTACCATGACACTTTTTCAATGGAATGACAGTCCTTCCCTGATGAAGCTTAACGGCTTGGGTTAAATATCCTTAACCACGCCCTTCCAACCGGCAGTCATGCAATGAGCAAGAGAGCCACTAAAGTAAAACCCCTTCCTCTATTCAATATTAAGACTCGAATTTTTGTGTGTTTTTGGCCAAAGGTCTGAAAGGCTTCTTGTCAAGTCAACTATATTTATATAGCATTTTTTTAACAATACAGATTGTATCAAAGCAGCTTCAAAACAGGAAAATAATCCAACAATTTAATCCATAATTTATATAATCCATAATTTGTTTTGGCTGTGCAGCAGCTCTAGAAGAAAATAGTGTCATTGTCCAGCTAAAGTAAGTTGAGTTGATTCATATTGGTTGTAAAATCGGTTATTAATTTAGTTCATTTATCTATACAGCAGCTCCAAAAAAATTAAAAAAAATCAATGATATCATCATCCAGCTCAGTTCTCAGTCAGATCAATAATACTGATGAATATTAAGTGTCCACTACAAAGCAAGCAAGAGCCAGCAAATTTCATTAATCTGATTATTTTCCAATTAGTATGGTTACACTACACTTGTATAGGTAAGTCACAGTCAGCCAAGGGTGAATGAGACTTACAATACTTGACATTGCTTGTGGCGTAAATTCTGTAGTTCCTGGGCTCTGACTATACCCAAACACAATGTCCCATTTCTTCCCTTTGATGTGTTTGAGTTTATTAGTCAGACAAGGAGCTTAAACAGAAGGAGATTTGAGCCCCAAGACTAACCCTTTAACAGTGACTTTGACAAGATATGTCTCGTACACAAAAAGGCACATACCCTTTTTGCAAGTACTGTGTGTCTCAGGAAAAGTCGTTTGAAGAATAAATCATTCCTTAAAAAAAATTCTGCTTCAGATGTTACATGTCTTCATTGCACATTGCAAGAAATTGCAAAGCCAATGTTAAAATATAGCTGCACACAGCAATCACCAGGGTTCAAACTTAGCAAGACCATCAAGGCCCATTGGACAAAGAACATGCATGACAAGTTTGAAGTAAATCGGACTAACGAGTGCACATGTACAGATGCTTTATTGGGTTTTTTTTTGTAATATGGTCAATTGTTGCAGAATTTTTTTGTGTGACCACAAAATGAGCTCTTACATGAGTATTTCAAGTTTGGTGAGATCATCTCTTTGCACACCAGAGTTATTACGATTTTAGCAAAAGTGTGAATTTTATATCCACATATAAAACAGGTTTCTTATCCTGTGGCTCCCTCTTGTGGACAAAAATAATTACAGCCATCATCTTTCAGTTGGTAATGAGTTGTTCATTATGAGGAGATTTGTCAAATGATATTAATATTGTGTGGTTGTGTTTAGCACCACGTGTCATCCAAACATGCCCATCAAGTTTCGCTGCAATCAAATCGACCTTTGTAAAGTTGGTCTAATTGATGCTCAAATTTCATTGGCCGATGACGGCCATGTTTTTAGAGATATGCCAATATCCTCATAGACCATCATGGACCCTTGGATAAAGACCATGTGCATGACAAGTTTCAAGTTAATCGAATAAACGAGTGTACCGAGACAGCCAATTTAGAAATTGTTCATATAAAGAAAAACAAATTCAAAAATTGGAATAAAAAGATTTCTTATCCTGTGGCTACCTCTTGTGGACAAGTAATATTACAGCCACCATCTTTCAGTTTTAATGGGTTATTCAGTATGAGAAGATCCATCAAATACAGTAGAACCCCGACTTCACAATAGGCCAAATCAGAAATATATGAAAAATTGTATATGCTGAACGGTTTAACTAATCAAAAATCCTTTGACCACTTTTTGCCTAGAGTGTCCCTAGATGATGGGTGTGAATTTTCAAGCCAATCAGATCAACGTCCTATGACGAGTTCGAAAAAGTTGAATTTTCAAAAATCTCCAATATTTCACAAACAATTTGATTGACAGCAGTGGTTCTTGAGGCAAAATTGTTCAGTATGAGGAGATCTATCAGATGATATTAATATCGTGTGGATGCGTGAAACACCACGTGAGTAGAGACGCAAAAAAACTTGTTAGTACCAACTAGTGTCCGATTTATTTCAAAATTCTGACAGACCTCTAGGGTTATGAGTCAAACACGCATCCAATTGGGTTTCATTCCGATCGACCTTCGTTAAGCTGGTCTAATTGATGCTCAAAGTTCATTGGTCGATGACGGCCATGTTTTTTAAGATCCGCCAAATATCTTCATAGACCATCATGGCCCATTGGACAAAGACCGTGCATGACAAGTTTCAAGTCAATCGGATTAATGACAGCCAATTACCAATTTACCGTGACAGCCAATTTAGACATTTTTCGCAATATAGCGCCACCAAGAGGTCAACCGTGGCAGTTTTTTTGGTGTGACCACAAAATGAGCTCTTACACGAGTATATCAAGTTTGGTGAGATTGTCTCTTTGCGTTCCAGAGTTATTACAATTTTAGCCACTGTCTCTTTGCGTTCCAGAGTTATTACAATTTTAGCAAAAGTGGCTCCGCCTTATCTGAACGTTTTAGTGTCTTGTTGCAAGCCTGAATCCCCAATCAAAATTCCTTTGACAACTTTTGGTCGTAAGAGTCTAGATGATGTGTGTGAAGTTCTGCGTTATTTGGACAAACGGCCTATGAGGAGTTCGAAAAAAAAATTCCCAGAAAATTCAAAATAGCGGGAAATTTTTAGAGGCGGAAATGAAATTGGAGATATACATTTTTTAAGTCTTGAGCCAAGGATTCCAGGGATATAAGACACTTGAGTGTACGACAAACGGGTTACGAGTTATGAGCATGTACGAGTTTGTTTTTGCTGTAGCGCCACCTATTGCCTGATTTGAGTCATATTTTGATACCCTCCTATAACTTTCAAGCCTCTAGACCTTACGGTTTGGTCTGCACGATCAGAATTACGGCAGAATAATAATAATAAAAATCCTAACGATTACAATAGGTTTTCAATGCTTCGCGTTTTAACCCCTAAAAATCTTAAATTACAATAGGTTTTCAACGCTTCGCGTTTGAACCCCTAATTAACAGATTGAGGTTGCGAGAGGCTTGACACTGCCCTTCAAGAACCAGCACTAATGTCTGAAGTCTCAAGCCCCCATCCAGAGCATGGCCGAGAGGGTGCCATCATCTGCACAATTATCTAGCATCTCATTGAATTTAACTTTAGTCTGTGGCGGTGTTCTAACAGCTCAAAAATCTATCTTGCCGGTTGATCCTAGCAATTTCCAGAATAAAGCAGTGAAGCTTTAGGCAATAGTTAATGGTCAAAGTAATAGATCAATGGCCAGTTCTGAGTTGTTTGATAGGTTTGTCATCAAAAGCCCTAGTTCATTATTTTCACTAAAGACCTGGTTTTATGGAGACAACAGGAAGACGAGCAAGCGGTTTTCAAATTGAATCCATGGATGGACAGACCAGTCTTCCACTCCCAGATCTGATCTAGTGTAACTGGTCAGCATTTCCTTCACTGACCTCAAATCAGTGGAGCATCTTATCCCTGAACTCGATCTAGATCAGGGGTGTCAAACTCATTTTGGTCGGGGGACCGCATACTGCTTAATCTGATGTCAAGGGGGCCAGACCAGTAAACTCATAGCAAAATTACATAGAACAACAAGTCCGCTTTTTTTGTATTAGTGCATTATATTATAAAAATCTTTAAATTAAATGGATTGTCCTTTTACAAAATATATTATGAACAACCTAAGTAGTATATGCAATTTCAAAAACACCATTAGTCAGTTTAACATTTATTTAAGTGCATTATTCATAAAAAAAAAAAAATTGTCAGATATTTTACAATGATGCAAAGGACTTAAACCATTGTAAACTGAAAAACTTAAAACACTGAAAACAGATCGCCGTTTCCTCAGACCCACCAACATTTAATTTACCTTCTCTATTTTCAGTTCTCCGTGCAAGCTGTTGTATTTCTCGCCATGCTGAGTTTCATGGTAATTATGGGGTTTAGGTTCCTATATTCAAATGGCCACAGATCACGTAATTTCAGACGGCTGAGTGGCATATGCAAATCTTTCCAACTTACACCAAAGAATCAACACTCACTACGCTGTGGTTCATCAGCACAACTTCGCAGACCTGAACGACAGACAGAGCCACATGAACAACGTTCAGAATATGTGGATGCGTGCCAAACGCAAACTGAAAACACAGTTTGGCACGTCACGCATCCTACTTCCATCCTGCCTCACGAGTTTGTGTTCCGAAATCGATTTCAAAGCGATGACGTTTTGCAGCAGCATTATCTGCTATATCTGCCAATTATCCCGTGTAGCTGTTGGGTTAAAACTGTTTTGTTACATTCCTTGACCATGTATGATTATCTTTAAGTCCCTATTGCTTATTTCGTGTTTTTTTTTTTTATATAGTCACCTAAACTCCATGATTAGCAGTTTTATAGTGGCGCCGAATATTATATTCCTTAAGCACCGAAACTTGCTGCAGCACACGGGTTCCCATTCACCTCTGTGGATAGGTTGCCAGGGACAACAGAAAAGCGGGTAAACTGACAGAACTAAACGCCACTCAGACCCTGAAGCTCAGCGCTGCCATCTGCTTTTAGTTCCGCCGAAAATGAAAATATTTTTTCATATTGCAGATTTATCTCCTGGGCCGGACTGAACCCCCTGGCAGGCTGGATCCGGCCCGCGGGCCGTCCGTTTGACACCCCTGATCTAGATGGTCACATTGTAGTTCTCCTTGCATGGGATGTTCAGCAAGTGAATAATATGATAAATGGCCCAGATGGCTTGCCATTTGCACAAAAACTTGTCTGGGATGGGTAATTGTAGGAAATGTCATTAAGACAACCTCCTTAAGGACAAAAAGCACACACCAATCAGACCACTTGGTTGACACAGTTTCAAATTACAAAGCAATGACAAAGTCGCTCTGTCCATTAAAGATGACTACTTTCTGGATATCATAGAACGAGGGTTTAAGAAAGCCAGAAACAACTATTGTATCGCACCACTGCCTTTCAAAAACTAACAACAGCATTTTCCTGAAAATAGGACACAATAAAACGCCTCTCATCACTGTTGCACAACTTTGAGAGGAAACTACACTTTGTCCCTTTCATGGAGAAGATCTTTGAGAATGGGTACACAGACTTGGCTCCACCTCTCAAACACGAAGAGGAACAGTGGAAAAAAGCTCATTGCTGTTTAAATAGGCAGAATTGAATTATAAGATGACTTTTGCGTAAAAAGAGCACTCAACTCAGTATTTGCACATCAATATAAGAGGTGGCATTTTGTGAGCAGCACAAAAAAAGTGCAAGAGTACTCAATTTAGTTCTCTAGTTTTCTTGAATGGTTAAAAAACAACACAGGAATCGATAAGCATAATCAAAATGTTACATTTATTTAACTCCTGAACTTAAGTATTAGTGAGAGTGTTGAACTTCTTGCATCCGTTTCCCATGAAAAAATGCATTTACATCGTTACAACATGAGGGCCTTAAGTTGGGTCACTGTATACATGTTTTTTTCATCTGGAATACTTCATGCTTTCATATGCAGTGCATTTTTAACTTTTTACTGGATCTTAAAAGGCACTGACCTGAAAGAAGTATTCTCTTTTTATGGAGTCCTCCAGTAAGCTCAGAACGAGTTGAAGTACGCTATCCTGTAAGCTCTCCATGTCTGCGTCACTCACCTGTATACAGGTAATATATCTGTTTGCCAATACACACACACAGTTTAATGATGGGATACACGTCAACATGTGTAAAATGAGTTAATGCACATACGCAATATTCATTAAAAACATGAAAAAAAAAGAAAAAAGTAAACGCAAACCAACTTTGGCACAACAGCATTTACTCAGCGCTTCCACTAAGATTTTTTTTTTGGAAGTCCAGACTTCCAGATGTTAGTTTTTGGAAGTCCCATTTATTATCTTTGGAAGTCCCAGGTATTATTTTTGGAAGTCCCTGTTACAGTACTACTACGTCGTAAAGCACAATAATTTTATGCCTGTTACATATAAAATATACTAGAAAAGATACTAGAGGGTTAAAGTAACAAATACTTATGAGTTTTGTGCAGAAATATTTATTTAACAGGAACAACACATACATGAAAAACACACCGTCATACAATTTCACATAAATTTAAGTTGGTGGTAATCACAAATGTAAAACACATCTCCCTTCCCTAGTATGAAATTTCATATGCTCCGCTCGGAGGCGGAGCATTCCGTATCATGCACAGATTACCTGGCTATTTTGGGGAGTTTCGGGAAAGTTTACCCGTCAATATAACACACCTCTCACAGTTTCGCGATCCCCGCACGTTTGTGCATAGTTATCAATTAGTTTATGGCCATAGCTCTCGCTGTTGGCTTTCGCGATCCCCACAGTAGGCGGAGTTTCAGTAGTTCGCGGGAATTACCATAGTTACATCACTAGTGTACATCTTGACAAGAGTTGTATGGCGAAAGAGATTAAGTGACCTGCTGTGTCCTTATCAATGGAGTCGCTTAGCATACACGCCTACGGCGCATGTGGTGATTTACAATGCATTTAGTCACTTTGCAATGCACATGTACGTCGAGCGCTCTGTGATCTGGCGTAAAACCATTAAACAGGATGTCCCGCGGACTTCCTGAACTTAAAGTTTCGGCGTACGCTGGCGATTTTCGGACGTAAATTACACCCGGACGCCCGTTAACGGAGGCGCTGTTTACTAATACATTTCTGCTTCTCTTCCTGACTCTCGTGACTGCAGACGTGTTTTCCTAAGCTCTGCTCTGACCTGCTTTGCCCTTGCGCTAGTATCTGTCTGTTCTTCTTCGGACCCGCTGCTTGCTGGACTCCTGACAATATTGAAATGGAACTGATCAACTGGTCAATCAGCGATTTATATATGATTGGATTACTGATAGCGGGATTCCTATTCTTTGGCTATGGGATTATCCTGACCTATCGAAAGATTGGCAAGACAGCTGCGAGCAAATTCACCCAGCCGCTGTCTGTAGAAATGAAGAATTGCCTCGAGGCCGTGTCTGACCGTCTGAAGGAATTAGATCAGCGAGTGATAAAGATTGAGGAACTGAATCGTAACCTATGCGAACTGTATCGTAACACAGTCCAGACAGCGAGCCAGATCGGTGAACTTTCACGAATGGTATCCGGTCTGGCTATTAGGCTGGACACGGTGCTGAGGACCAGAAATGAACTTGATTGAACTAACTGATTATGATCCAGACAAAATTACCAATCAACGAATGGATTATTAAAAAGGAGTTGTATTTCTACCCCTATCTCTCGTTGGGAAGCCAGCATGATGACAGCCTGGAAGATGACAGTCTCCCTTATCTTCCTTCAGGACAAAGCCACAGCACTGTTCTCAAAACATCTGATGTTGTGACTACTCTCCCTCTCACCCGTCTGCGTGTCCTGCCTCTATCTGTTCTTATCTATTTCCCTCCCAAATCTCCAACGAAAAAAATCCCTATGTGTGTGTGTATTAAATTGCAGTATTATGTTCTTATGTGTAATGTATGCATGTTAAACTGCATCATGTTTGTATATTATGTTTGTTTTTGTTGTGTCTGCTGCTATGTATGCTTGCTAAACTGCACTCATTTCTTGGCGCCGCAAATATGCTCTGTGTTTGAGCTCTTCAGTGATTGTTTTTGTTTGTTTGTTCATGTTGTGTTGTATATGTGCACTGGAAGCTTCAGCACTAAGACAAATTCCTTGTGTGTGACAAGCACACTTGGCGATTAAGCTCTTTCTGATTCTGATTCTGCTGCTTAGGTGCACAGTCCAGACACTACTCTTTGACAGATCTGGTGCACAGTATGTATGTACAGCTGTAATCACTAATAGAGTGAACCAACCTCCTAAAAGAGCTTTCTCAGTGAGGGTGGCATTGTTCTTAAATTTTGTTGAAAAGCAAAGGAGCTGAGCTCATTCAGAGGAGAGACAACAGTGTTCAACAGCAAAGTTCAGAGTCTACGATGTTAGAAGAAAATATGATATACACTGTGTCAAAAAAAAAAAGAAGCTTTATTACCGACAGGTGTGCATTTGTCACATTTGACCTTTGACGTTTCCGGACAATTTGTATTTATGTTTTTGTGGCGTGTTTACATAGCTAATGGTTGGTAGTAGGGTAAACCTGCCCCCAGTCCACACCGGAGCGGTTTGAATTGTTCAGAGCTGACCAGAGGTTCTCGCAATACCTCTCCAGGAAGGGAAGGGGCCAGCTCGCCCAACCCAATCTGTTTTGTTTAATTCACAGACATTTATACCTGGATTGTGGGAAGCTCTGGGGCCTAATTTATAAATGTTGCATACTCACAAAAGAGTGCGTACGCCGCTCTCTACGCAACAATTGGCATTTATAAAAAGCAAACCTGACGGGAAAACGTGCGATCCTTCACGCAAGCTTTGACCCAGGCGTAAACACAAAAACGGGTGAAATGAGAAATGGCGACACAGAAATAAAAATAAATAAATAAAAATCACAAGGCACACCACCAACCGAAAATGTTAAAAAAAAATTAAACTCTGTAGCCTATATTAACAATATATAGTCATTCTTATCAAAGTGTATTGAATGGGAATCGAATAAACACAAAGAATATAAAGTATTTTAGGATTAAAAAGTTTAGACCAATTAGTTGAAATTGAATCATTTTTCACGGCACATTAGTGTTCCATGGCACAGTGGTTGAAAAAAACAGTGCTGTAGACTGTTGCGTAAAAGAAATGGCAACACTGCCTCTCATAAATAACATGAAGACTTCACAAAGCAAGTCTTACAATTAACAGCCTACACAAATATACGTTTGATAGATCTGCAGTGTAAAACAAACAAAATCAAAGAAAGATTACAACAGAAATGCAAATTAACACATATTTGCAAAAATATATGAAATATGTTCTGCAATAATAAGGCATGTTATGAAATTCATCCTCATAAATATGGTAAACAGAACGAAATAATGTACAAAACTGATATTCTCGTCAATGTGTCCGTCTGGCAGAGCAGATATAGATGCAATTAGATAGATAGATAGATAGATAGATGTATTAATTGTCCACATGGGAAAGTTGTTTTCATAGTAAAAATGTGTTCATCAGTTACGGAATCATATGGAAGCCCATTTCCGCCACATTAAAAAAAAATGCGCATGAAAACTCGAAATGACAACTTACAATGACAATCGAAATTATGACCTACTAAATCGAAATGATGACTTTATGAATTGCGAGCACATTGATCCAAACGACACAGGGTGAACTGTGAACGTATTAAGGAATACTTTAATTGTGGTTTTACCAATGATGAAATTCTCGCATTATTCATGGAACGACATAGAATAGCGCTGAGCAAATGTCTTGAAACAATTTGGCGCAGAAAGAACGAAACGGACGTTGCTGCGGTGGAGGCTTTCGTTGAACAACAACTTTAAACCTCTGGCCAATGTCATAGTTATAGATGGATCCACAAAGTTAGGACCACGGCTATGGTACAGACTCAGTCTGTATGGCTCAGTCTCAAATCAACCCCTTCACATCTAAAAGCTGCAACAGAACTCAAGTTCAATCGAACGATCAACACCAGTTCCCTATCAGTTACAATATCATTTTTTGGTGCATCCATCTATAACCATGACATTGGCCAGAGGTTCGAAGTTATTATTTTATCATTAGTAAAACTATGATTAAAGTATTCCTTATTATGTTCACAGTTTAGCTGTGTGATGTACAAGACTTTTCAAATCTCATAATTATGATATAATTTGTGGGCGTTTCACAGACTATTTATGGGCAACTATGGGTGTGACATGAAGCCTGCACTTTTTTGCTGCGCTACTTTTTTTACATGATTGTGATTTATAAAGGGAAACTTAGGATGCGCGTGTGCACTTTTATAAATCCGAATATTTCTGTGCATACGCACATCCTAAGTTTCAATGCAAAGTTTTAGAAATGAGGCCCCTGGTCAGCTCTGAACAATTCAAATAGCTCTGGTGTGGACTGGGGGCAGGTTTACCCTACTACAAACCAGTATAGACACCTGTGTGAACACGCCACAAAAACAACAAATTGTCCGGAAACGGTCAAAGGTGACAAATACACACCTGTAGGTAATAATTTTTTTGAAATAGTGCATTTCATATTTTCTTCTATTGTTGATTCCTTGCTAGAAGCTTCAGGTGTCAGTGGCACTGACCTACAATTTAACTTTTTCTCTGTGCTAGAGCTCTGCCCTAATATTTAGCCACAAAGTCCTCGACAGACCGATTGTTAACATAGCTAATTTTTTAAAACTACGTAGTGTAGTTTAATGTGTATCTATCATTTATTAACCTCAAACATGTCAACTGAAACAGCCTTTTTACATGGCCACACATTTTAACATTAACCTAGGTTACCTGTGAGCTATTAATTGGTACATATCCATGCAGAGAATAAAAGTGAAATTAGTACAGCACTTAATGCATGACATGTTCAATTCAAGCATTTCTCTCTTTAAGCGCATTCACTGTACAGCGAAGATGACGAGTCAGCATTGTCAACTTCAATCTTCGCACGAAACACAAACTCAGGAACAAGTTTTTAAATAAAGATGTTCAGACAGTCTCCTTGCTGTTTTTTCCAACACAGTTATAATAATTTGAGTACTTAATTACGCATTCCTCTGCAATTCAATACTCTGTAAATTTCTCAGAGCAGCCAAGCATCAGTACAAAGCACTGGTGGTACATACAGAGATGTCTCAAATCGATTGGATTCTGATTCACAAGATGTTGATTAAATTTTGTATTCATTAATTTGGATTACATATAAGACATGGATCAGAGAAGCGGTGGGGGGGGGGGGGGATATGTGCCTAGGCCTGGGTTAATTTTGAGGTCTGGTACAAACATGACATTCATTAATTCTTCATTCCAGTCAGCTCCTGTTGTTATGAAACATAATGTATAATTTGAGCATTCAAAGTGAAAAAGCTGGCTAAATACAGGTTTCTGTTCACTAGCCAATAATATAAAATTATAGTACCAAGTATGATAGTAGTATCGAGTTCATTGCGCATGCGCAGAGTTCGTGTTGCATGTGCATCACAGTCTGCATGGCAACTCAGACCGTTAAAGGCAAAAAGCAACAAAGCATTGAAACCATAGTAAATAGTAAAAGTACAATACTTTTCAGAACTGTGTCAGAGCGAAATGACGAATGTGTTTATGTGTGTTGTGACTGCGTTTGCGCCGTAAGCGAAATTGTGTTTGCAATGTTGGAGAATATAATAAAAGGTTTGTATCGAGAATTGAAGGTGGTTTTTATACCAGCACAGTCTTCTCAAACATGTAAAGAGCGCAAGTACAAACCAGGAAAAAGAAAACACTCCGACAAACATCACAAATAAAATAAGGAAAATAGAAACAGTAGATTATGCTATACTCTCTTCCCTAAACGCGCTCACACCAGAACAGCGGACATACAACAGCATACGCAGTCTTAAAGGTATATTCCCAACATAAAGTAGCCGTTACAGTCCCTGCTGTTAGTTGGTGCAAATATGCCTTTTGTTGTTGGCAAACATATGCATATAAACGTATGTACATTTTATAGCATGCCGATCGCTTCATCAAACAAATTACCATATTGGCTTTCGGTTGGCTTTCGGTTATCTCAATCCTCAGTTGTCTCTACGCTTTTTTGCAACCCCCGAGGCTGTTGACATAACCGGGTTCCACTGGCAAGATTTGATTCTAAAGATTGGTCAAGTCATCCTGGAGATTGTTGTTTGACCCATGCCAATAAATATGAAATTATATTAAATATTATAACAAAATATAAATATTACATATTAATTTCTGATTATTCCTTTATAAGTCCGAGAATGATTTGTAACAATTGCTCTGCGTCTGCTTGGTCATTCTCCCGAGATATCTCACACTGCTGCTGCCACACATAACAGGGGTTGAAGTACCTGTTTTAAAACTGATGACTGAGACTACAAATATTCCATCCGAGATTGAGATTTATTCTAACACCAAGTATGTATAAAGTATGAGCTAATCAAAGTTCTGGAAAAAAAAGTAATAGAAAAAAAACAAGCATTGAGACTTCACATACCTTTAATAAATCAGTAGTCTGAATTTTATGAATGTGTGATTTGACAGTATG
The DNA here is from genome assembly GCA_037043235.1 of Rhodeus uyekii. NCBI lineage: Eukaryota > Metazoa > Chordata > Actinopteri > Cypriniformes > Acheilognathidae > Rhodeus > Rhodeus uyekii. Next base: position 122,875 of record JAWRVZ010000584.1, read on the forward strand.
AATGTCCGCAGGGAGCTCGCCTCGACACATCTCAAGAATCATCTAAAAGATTTTTCACAAAACACAACAATTAGATTATAATGGTCAGCATCTAATGGGTTTTTAAAGTTAACTCCATCTCCAAAAACTCTTTAGGCCTGTTTGCAATATATGACCTCTTATATCCAAAAATGAAAATGGTAATTTTCATGACAACAGTGATTTTTAAATAGCAAACTAGACTGAAAATTCCAGTTCAAATTCCAGTTCACTTCTTAAATTGACAAAACAACAATTCCATATTGTTAGCCCACATTCCACCTTTTGGAAAAGAAAAACGCTTTTGTAAATTTAGCAGTACGCTCAATTAAATAATTATTTAATAATGCTTCAGCATATTGTTCTGAAAGTAGGTTCTCATTTCAAAGGCTGCAAAGATCGCATTAGTCGGCCACATACAAAGCTGCAACAATTATAAAAATGGACTGTTAGCTCTTATGAACTATTATTACTGTAATTTCTTTATTTCGAATGTGATGGTTGTTCTTATGAAATGACACACAAATCTTGGTCTTCTTCACACTCACTCCATCTATTAAGTCTGAGTAACTGGAATTACTGAGTAAGTTTTCGGTTTAGGACATAGCTAGGGCCCCATTGCCCCATTGTCTGTCCCGGGCTAGGGATATCATCAAGGACTTGTCACACCCACATCATGGCCTGTTCTCGCTGCTGACCTCTGAAAAAAGGTTTTGCAGCATTCAATGCAGGTCAAGCAGGTTATGCAACAGTTTTTTTCCCCCCATGGCTGTCAGAGTGCTGAAATCTTTATAATTTTAATGTTAAATGTATTGTTGTGATGAGCTAATGCGAAGAACTTTTGTTCCGTGTACACAGAATGACCCGTCTATGTATAGGGAGTATCAGGTGAGGTGTTGCATGTACAAGGATCCCAACCGAACAGATTAGCTAACAGTGGACTGACACATTGTACCACAGTAACGTTTCAGGAGAGCAGACCTCAACACAGTAACAAATACATAAACACATCTAACCTTAGCTCGCAGCCCTACTATCAAAGTGGCTCTCTGCCTCCTGCTTAAAAGCTCTGGGACGAGGTTTGTCATCACAGAAACAAATTCTTCCAGTTTTCCAAATTGCTCCACATTCTGATCCTGGACAACTTGCCACAAGAAGGCAGATGTAAGACGAAGAGGAGAAACCAGCAGGCGAAGTGAGGAGAGAGGAGGGACAAACTCTACATAGAGACAGAGATACACAAACATGTATTAACAGGTTTAACGAGGTTTTACATGCACACATACACGTGTATATTAATTTAAACGTAACAATACTGCAACAAACAACAACTAATAATAACGGTCTAATAATAACAATCAGTCTCATCCAAAATGATGTAGTAGCTGTGAGCTAAGATACTCTACATCAACAGCCCAGTCATGAGAACTACTATAGCTCCATGCATTACAGATCTAAAGGCAAACAAAATAAATGATTATAAGGCAGATAATTATAATTATACACACCCATTGCGTCTTTCTTTACCAAATATTTGGACTGACGAACAGTCTTTTTCGCAACTTCGTCCGTTGACTCGTTCCGTTACACACTGCGCATGGGCGTGAAATAGCCTGCGTATGAGAACGGAAAACAGCAAAAGCGTGCACTTTTAAAGAGGCGGGCTTATGGGCTTTGTCTCTAATTGGTCAGGTACGATAGATGTAAATAATAGTTATCCAATTTGTACTTTCACTTTCAATCTATTATTAAAAAACATTTTAAAGGTTATCAATGACATTACTCGAGGGGAAAAATGTTCAAATAACCACGGAAGCGGCCCTTAAACAGTAATGTCACGTGACATATAAAACTTTTCTCAGCGGAGCCCCAGATGGACCAATCACAGCCGTTTGTGATTATGAAATTCAGATACATTTTAAACAAACTAATCGGGACAGCTTATATGTGATTGTCAGGTGGCAATCTGTTCATCAATTTGATTTAAAATATTACTAATTTCAGTGTACAAACATCTCTAGTGAGACGCAAAACCTCTGGAGATTTGTATTGGGTGATACTGACTCTCCGTTTTCCTGTCTATAGTATATAGGGATAAAAATATATAGGGATATGTATATCTATGGTAATCTACCCTCTCGATTATTTTTTTATTTGATTTTCCCTTTACTCTTTTTTTGTTATGATATAATATTGATGTTATCCTTATTCATGCTTTTTGTTAGTAAAGCAATTTGCACACAAAAAAAGGTATATCAAGGTGACACAAATTTACATTTAATCAAACTAAATAGTGTTGGACTTTTCTTCAATTCCTCAAGTCCGCGTGTTCTTTTAATGAGGGGAGCAGAGACGGCTTTACCTTTTATCTATTTAATCATCAAGTAGATCATATGAATAAATTATACAGAGCTCTGGGTCACAGCTACCCCTGATTACACAGTCTCCTGCACAGGAGGTCTGTGACAACGCTCGCCTTCACTAAGACCCTCATATTTATACAATGTAACAACAAGTAGGCAGTCATTTTCTTGACAGATGTTGACCAGTATCTGTTGGCTCAGTTGAAAGCTTCCCCCATCTTGGTTCCTGTTTTTCCTGCACACATAAGCTCTTTACGAAGTTAACATAAAGCGAGGCGCCCAAAGACGCCTCAACATACAAAAAACACCCCCTTATCTGGCATACCACCTTACACACACATCTCTTGTGGTCAGCTCTTAGGACACATCCTGCTTCCTTTGTCATGTTTCATCAGTTCAGAAAATCATTGATTCCTTAACATCAGCATCTTTTCCCCATTCTGGTTAATCACGTGTTCAAGCCTATGAACATACCTTCATTACGTAAAACAATAATCTTCTTAAAAGTACATCATATCATTAAACAATGGAAAGCAGTATTAACAGCAGTATTTATTTCCTTCAATAGTTTACCTTTGTTAGACCCCATTTTGGAAACGCAGATGTGTACATAATACTTTTTTTATGTTAGTTTTCATTTAATATTTAACTTTCAAAAAATATGTTCAACATATTTACATATACATATATGCTCTTAATATCCTAGGTTTGACTGAGACATGGATTCGTCCAGAGGACTCAGCAACCCCCGCTGCTCTCTCTAACAATTTCTCTTTCTCCCACACTCCTCGCCAGTCTGGTAGGGGTGGGGGCACAGGTCTCCTCATTTCTAACAACTGGACATACTCTACTCACTCCTCCTTATGCATGTACAATTTGTTCGAATTTCACTCCATTACAGTTTCATCTCCTGCAATAATCCACTTTGTTGTAATCTATCGCCCTCCAGGTCAGCTGGGCACCTTTGTTGAGGAGATGGACATGCTGCTGTCCTCATTTCCTGAAGATGGCACTCCGCTGGTCGTCTTTGGTGACTTCAACATACATTTGGAGAAGCCTAGTGCTACAGACTTCCTCTCTCTCCTAGCCTCATTTGACCTCAACCGACTCATCACCACAGGTACTCACAAGTCGGGCAATCAACTCGACTTGATCTACACACGCAACTGCACCACAGACAACACTCTAGTTCAGGGGTGTCAAACGTACGGCCCGCGGGCCGGATCCGGCCCGCCAGGGGGTTCAGTCCGGCCCGGGAGATAAATCTGCAATATGGAAAAAAATATTTTCATTTTCGGAGGAACTAACAGCAGATGGCAGCACTGAGCTTCAGGGTCTGAGTGGCGTTTAGTTCTGTCAGTTTACGCGCTGTCCTGTTGTCCGTGGCAACCTCATCGTCAAAAAAGAGAAAAGTGGACACAAAGTGACGGATTTTTCAAGAAAAATTTACTTCTTCCTATCCACGGAGGTGATTGGGAAACTGAGAATACAGAAGGTAAATGAAATGTTGGTGGGTCTGAGGAAAAAGCGATCTGTTTTCACCCGAAGCTGAGAGTTCAGTGAAGCTGCAGTGAAAGCCAGTTACGTGCAGCAGGCGTTCATCCTGACGCGAGGCAGTACAAAGACAATATTTCAGAGTTGCTGAGGGAGTTTGAGAAACGATTTCAGGTCTTTAGCAAATCGCAGTTTTCACAAATTGATAAAGTTAATTTGTTTACATAAAAAAAACACACATATGTATAAACTTGCAAATTTGACAAAAAATTTTTTTTTTTTTAAAACAGCTGCCACTTAAGATTTTAAGTGTGTGAAGTCAATTCGTTCAATGTGTTCAGAAATGCTTCCCAGAGTTGGAAAATTAATTTTAAATAATTGATATTTGATTTATGTTAACATGCAGGACAGTGTTTTTAAGTTCCACAAAACTGAAACATCATCATTGTAAAATAACTGACTGCACTTAAATAAATGTTAAACTGAGTAATGGAGTTTTTGAAATTGCACTTAATACGTAGGTTGTTCATAATATATTTTGTAAAAGGACAATCATCATTAATTTAATTTAAAGATTTTTATAATTTAATATAATTTATAATATAATACACTAATACAAAAAAAGCGGATTTATTGTTAGTTCTATGTAAATTTGCTATGAGTTCACTGGTCTGGCCCCCTTGATATCAGATTAAGCAGTATGCGGCCCGACCAAAATGAGTTTGACACCCCTGCTCTAGTTAAACCACTGCATGTTTCTGACCACTCTTTCATTACATTTCATATGAATCTTACTAATCCTGCAACACCAACCCCTCTTCCAGTCACTTTCAGGCGTAACCTGCGCTCTCTCTATCCTTCTCATTTCTCCTCTATCGTCTCATCCTCTCTTCCCTCTCACAAACAGTTCTCAACTCTGGATGCGAATACAGCAACAGATACCTTATGTTCTACTCTAACGTCTTGCCTAGATAATATCTGTCCACTCTCTTCCAAGTCCTCACGTGCTACTCCCTCTAGCCCCTGGCTAACTGATGTTCTTCGTGAACACCGGGCCAAGCTAAGGGCAGCTGAGAGAAAATGGCGCAAGTCAAAGGACCCATCTGACCTGAGTTTGTATAAATCTCTTCTCTCTACCTTTTCTACTGACGTCCATACTGCTAAATCTTTACACTTCCACACCAAGATCAACAGCACTTCCAACATGCATGCACTTTTCAAAACATTCAACTCTCTACTCTCTCCCCCTCCACCACCTCCCTCTACCTCTTTAACTGCAAATGATTTTGCCCATTTCTTTATTAACAAAACTGCAACTATCAGTAGCCAGTTCTCACCTCCACTCACACACGAATGTACACTGCCCTCTGAAACCAGAAACACTCTCTCAACCTTCTCTCCACTCACTGAGGTAGACGTATCTAAACTTCTCCTTTCCAGCCATCCAACCACCTGCCCCTTAGACCCCATCCCCTCACACCTTCTACAAGCCATCTCTCCTACAATCTTACCAGCACCTACTCACATCATCAACACAGACCTGTCTCTCTCCTACCATTCATATCTAAAACTCTTGAACGTGTTGTTTTTAACCAAGTATCTTCTTTTCTGTCTCAGAATGACCGGCTGGACATCAACCAGTCTGGCTTCAAGAAGGGCCATTCAACCGAGACGGCATTGCTATCTGTCACGGAAGCTCTAAGGAGTGTAAAAGCTGATTCAAAATCGTCAGTTCTCATTCTTTTGGATCTTTCTGCTGCCTTTGACACTGTTAATCACCAAATCCTTTTATCTACCCTCTCGTCACTGGGCATCACCGGAACTCCCCTTCAGTGGTTTGAATCCTATCTCACGGATAGGTCCTTCAGGGTGGCATGGTGCGGGGAGGTCTCCAAAGAATGTCAACTGATCACCGGTGTTCCACAGGGCTCAGTTCTTGGACCACTTCTCTTCTCCATGTACACCACATCACTGGGTCCCATCATAGAGGCACACGGCTTCTCTTATCACTGCTACGCAGATGACACTCAGCTCTACATATCATTTCAACCAGATGATCCAACGGTGGCTGCGAGAATCACAAGCTGCCTAGCGGACATCTCGACATGGATGAAAGAGCATCATCTGCCGCTCAACCTGGCAAAGACGGAGCTTTTAGTCTTTCCTGCCGATCCAACCCGACAGCATGATTTCACTATCCAGATCGGTGCTACCACGATTACCCCTTCAAAGTCTGTCAGAAATCTTGGAGTGATCTTCGAGGACCAGCTGACCTTCAAGGACCACATTGCAAAGACGGCTCGATCATGCAGGTTTGCACTGTACAACATTATGTAACAGTCAATGCCTGTTATCAGGTTTATTATGTTTAAGAGGTGCTATGTTCTTCCTAGACTCTAGGGGGGGGCTTGAAGTATACACATGATCGGGTATATAACAGGAAATAGTAGAGCAACTGGTAGAATCTGTTTGGTAAGACTGCTTGATTACTTCATACCTGTTCACCTTATATCCTGTTTGAGAAACTGCTAGTTTTCTGCTCAAACGTAAGTGTGTGTGATTGTAGTATTTATGATAAACTGGCATGAAATGTATTTTGATTAATTTGAGTATCTGTGTTTGGTGTAGAGGATTTTTGTTGGGGTAGTCTTGGACAATCTCTGATGACGTACATCTATGAATGGACTTTTCTGAAATGGTGCATGATATCAACTCTCTGCTACCTCTGGATCCATCTTGAGTTGCCTTCATTGAAAAAGAACTCTGACTCCTTTCAATTTGTGAACAATTATCCACTGCGTGGGATAATATGATTTGTATGTGCCCACACAAATGATGTAAGGAAAATGCTAAATGTGAAAGTAGAGTTGAAATATATATATTGAATGAATTGTACACATGACTTTTCCCAAGATTTGACTGATTACAGAACCTCTATTTGCACAGACGTTGAACTCCCTTTTAGATTGTTGTAACTTTACCTGTGCGGTGACCAGGAACGGTTATAAATATAGCTGCTAGCAGCCATCACGGGGCCAAGCGCAAGGAGGGCATTAAATGTCATGCCGACATGGCTGGCATCATCAGACCAACAGCAGTAAGAATCTAAAGACACTTCAATATGACTTAAGTCTAAATGGCTGAAAAATCAACAACACGGTCTTTAGTAATTCAATTTAATGGTTTATCACGTTCAACCAACAGGCAGCGCTGTAACCAAATTGTAGTGTCAATTCATGTGGTACATTGAGAGTGTGGTGACATTGACACATGCAAAGTTTGCTTTCAATTGGGTAAACCATTGCTGACAGAGCACTAAAGTCATGTGTTTGTTAAACATAGCATCTTATAAGAAAAATCGAAATGGCAGACGCTCAAAATGGCCGATATGGAAAAATTTGGTATCACAGGGCTCGGCATGACCCACTGGATCTAAAGACAGCAGTTTCATGATTTTTAGACAAAGCGTTCAGGAGTTATAATCAAAAATGTCAGTTTTTTAATATCTCCTGACCACTAGGGTGCAGAGCGCCAAAACTCTGCAGGTAGCCTCAGACCATGATTGACATAACACACACCTAGTTTGGTCAGAAAACACTAATGCGTTGCGGAGATAAAGCCTCAATTTCATTTTTGCGACCATTACGTCGGATTCTTTCGCGAGTTATTCGTAAACGGTTTGACATATCAACTTTCTTTGGATAACTTTTTGTCATGATGGTCTGGAGATGATGTGGTTTAATTTTGGTGAAAATTGGACAAACGGTCTGGGAGGAGTTCGAAAAAGTACGTTTATAAAGAAAAACAACATGGTGGACAAGAAGTTTGGCCGACTATGACAAATTTGGTATCTGTGTTCTCGGTTTGACCCAAGGAACGTATAAAGATAATTTGTTTTACCATAGGTTAACGCACTCAAAAGTTATTAGCATATTTGTAAATTTGGTTATAATTTTTGACCACAAGGGGGTGCTGCCTCGAAACTTTTTGAGTCGTATCAAGGTTAGGTGCCGAAGACACATATTGAGTTTCGTAACGATACGGCAATATCTTTGTTAAATATAGCAATTTATGACAATATTCAAAATGGCCGACGCTCAAAATGGCCGATATGGGAAAATTTGGTATCGCACGACTCGGCATGATGCACTGAATCTAAAGAGACCAGTTTTATTATTTTTGGCCAAAGCGTTCAGAAGTTATAAGCAAATATTTAACTTTTTCATATCTCCTGACCACTAGGGGGCAGAGCGCCAAAACTCTGCAGGTAGCCTCAGATCATGATTGACATAACACACACCTAGTTTGGTCAGAAAACGCTAATGCGTTGCGGAGATAAAGCCTCAATTTCATTTTTGCGATCATTACGTCGGATTCTTTCGCGAGTTATTCGTAAACTGTTTGACATATCAACTTTCTTTGGATAACTTTTTGTCCACATGGTCTGGAGATGATGTGGTTCAATTTTCGTTGAAATCGGAAAAACGGCCTAGGAGGAGTTCGAAAAAGTAGGTTTTTCATAAAATTCAAAATGGCGGGAAAAATTTCATGACGGAAAATGACGTCATAGGGTGCAATCGAATCGTCTTGAGCCAAGGAATCAGTGGACATAAGAATTTTGTTTCTAGGTCATACGGTTCAAAAGTTATTAGCATAAACGTTAGTTCAACTTTGGACAGTTGGTGGCGCTAGAGATATTGAGTTAGAGACTTCAAATTTGTTATGGTCAATGATTGGACTGTCTTTAATGAGTGTGCCAACTTTCATCATTTTCCCGCATACGGTTCTATGGGCTGCCATAGACTTTCATGGCGGAAGAAGAAGATGAAGAATAATAATAAGAACCGGAACAGAAACAATAGGTGCCTTCGCACCTTCGGTGCTTGGCCCCTAATTAGAAGGATCAGGCCATTCCTAACTGAGCAAGCTACGCAACTTCTGGTGCAGGCCATGGTCATTTCCAGACTGGACTACTGCAACGCTCTTCTGGTTGGGCTTCCTGCAAATGCAATCAAACCCCTGCAACTGATCCAGAATGCAGCAGCTCGTCTGGTCTTCAACCAACCGAAAAGGTCTCATGTCACTCCACTCTTCATCTCACTACACTGGCTCCCTCTCGAAGCACGCATCAAATTCAAAGCACTGACTCTTGCATACAAAACTTACACAAACTCAGCACCTTCATACTTCCACTCATTGGTACAACTCTACACACCTACCAGAAACCTTCGATCGATCAACGAGCGGCGACTCGTGGTTCCATCACAGAGAGGAAAAAGAACGATCACAAGAACATTTTTATTCACCACCCCTGGCTGGTGGAACACACTCCCTGCCCTCATCCGGAATGCAGATTCCCTGTCGAGGTTTAAAAAACTACTAAAAACGCATCTCTTCCATGAGCAACTAACATGACACACACATGCACTCACAAAAAAAAGTGGGGAGTTTCTCTACTCCCCATGCTTGTGCTACTTGTATTCAGAATGTTTGAAACTTTGTTTTGTAAGCGCTCTTATGTGTTTTTGTATCCTTTGGACAAATTGCTTCTATATTCCTCAAATTGTAAGTCGCTTTGGATAAAAGCGTCTGCTAAATGAATAAATGTAAATGTAAATATAGCTGCAAGCAGCCATGACGGGGCCAAGCACAAGGAGGGCATTACATGTCATGCCGACATGGCTGGCAGCATCAGACCAATGGCAGTATTTATTAAATACATTACAACATGACTTCAGTCTAAATGGCTAAAAAATCATTAATACAGTCACTGTAATTTGATTGAATAGTTTATCGCTTTAGACCAATAGTTGGCGCTGTGTCTAAATTTGTTAATTGTGGTCAGATTTAGATGACAATGACACCTGCAAAGATTGGTGTCAACTGAGCAAAGCATTGCTGGCATAGAGCATTAAAGTAATTTTTTCATCACTACCTCAAATTTGTAATTGCGGTATACGAAAACGATTTTGTCTATTGACACGAAATCCATAACTTTTTGTCAGCACAGTCGGAAGATGATACGATTCGATTTTGGTGAAAATCGGACAAGCGGTCTGGGAGGAGTTCGAAAAAATAGGTTTTTGAAGAAAAACAACATGGCGGACCGGAAGTTTGGCCGACTATGACAAATTTGGTATCTGTGTTCTCGGCTTGACCCAAGGAATGTATAAAGACCATTTGTTTTACAATAGGTTAACAATGAAAAGTTATTAGCATTTTTGTAAATTTGGTTATAATTTTCGAACCAACGGATTCTTTCACGAGTTATTCGTAAACGGTTTGACGAATCAACTTTATATATCGTTTTGTCCACATTGTCTGGAGATGATGTGGTTTCATTTTGGTGAAAATTGGACAAACGGTCTGGGAGGAGTTCGAAAAAGTAGGTTTTTAAAGAAAAACAACATGGTGGACAGGAAGTTTGGCCGACTATGACAAATTTGGTATCTGTGTTCTCGGTTTGACCCAAGGAACGTATAAAGATAATGTGTTTTACCATAGGTTAACGTACTCAAAAGTTATTAGCATATTTGTAAATTTGGTTTTAACTTTTGACCACAAGGTGGTGCTGCCTCAACTTTTAGAGTCGTATCAAGGTTAGGTGCCGAAGACACATATTGAGTTTCGTAACGATACGCCAATATCTTTGTTAAATATAGCAATTTATGACAATATTCAAAATGGCCGTCGCTCAAAATGGCCGATATGGGAAAATTTTGTATCGCACAACTCGGCATGATGCACTGAATCTAAAGAGACCAGTTTTATTATTTTTGGCCAAAGCGTTCAGAAGTTATAAGGAAATATTTAACTTTTTCATATCTCCTGACCACTAGGGGGCACAGAGCCAAAACTCTGCAGGTAGCCTCAGATCATGATTGACATAACACACACCTAGTTTGGTCAGAAAACGCTAATGTGTTGCGGAGATAAAGCCTCCATGTCATTTTTGCGGCCATTACGTCGGATTCTTTCGCAAGTTATTCATAAACGGTATGACATATCAACTTTCTTTGGATAACTTTTTGTCCACATTGTCTGGAGATGATGTGGTTCAATTTTCGTTGAAATCGGAAAAACGGCCTAGGAGGAGTTCGAAAAAGTAGGTTTTTCATAAAATTCAAAATGGCGGGAAAAATTTCATGACGGAAAATGACGTCATAGGGTGCAATCGAATCGTCTTGAGCCAAGGAATCAGTGGACAAAAGAATTTTGTTTCTAGGTCATACGGTTCAAAAGTTATTAGCATAAACGTTAGTTCAAATTTGGACAGTTGGTGGCGCTAGAGATATTGAGTTAGAGACTTCAAATTTGTTATGGTCAATGATTGGACCGTCCTTAATGAGTGTGCCAACTTTCATCATTTTCCCGCATACGGTTCTATGGCCTGCCATAGACTCCCATGGCGGAAGAAGATGAAGAATAAATATAGCTGCTAGCAGCCATCACGGGGCCAAGCGCAAGGAGGGCATTAAATGTCATGCCGACATGGCTGGCATCATCAGACCAACGGCATTAAGAATCTAAAGACATTTCAATATGACTTAAGTCTAAATGGCTGAAAAATCAACAATACGGTCTTTAGTAATTCGATTTAATGGTTTATCACATTCAACCAACAGGCAGCGCTGTAACCACATTGTAGTGTCAATTCATGTGGTACATTGAGAGTGTGGTGACATTGACACATGCAAAGTTTGCTTTCAATTGGGTAAACCATTGCTGACAGAGCACTAAAGTCATGTGTTTGTTAAACATAGAATCTTATAAGAAAAATCGAAATGGCAGACGCTCAAAATGGCCGATATGGGAAAATTTGGTATCACAGGACTCGGCATGACCCACTGGATCTAAAGAGACCAGTTTCATGATTTTTGGCCAAAGGGTTCAGGAGTTATATTCAAAAAAGTCAGTTTTTTAATATCTCCTGACCACTAGGGGGCAGAGCACCAAAACTCTGCAGGTAGCCTCAGACCATGATTGACATAATACACACCTAGTTTGGTCAGAAAACGCTAATGCGTTGCGGAGATAAAGTCTCAAGTTCATTTTTGCAACCATTACGTTGGATTCTTTCGCGAGTTATTCGTAAACGGTTTGACATATCAACTTTCTTTGGATAACTTTTTGTCATGATGGTCTGGAGATGATGTGGTTCAATTTTGGTGAAAATTGGACAAACGGTCTGGGAGGAGTTCGAAAAAGTAGGTTTTTATAGAAAAATAACATGGCAAATCGGAGATTTGGCCGAATATGACATATTTGGTATCTATGGTCTCGGCTTGACCCAATGAACACATTAAGACCATTTGTTTTACCATAGGTTAACGCACTCAAAAGTTATTAGCATATTTGTAAATTTGGTTATAATTTTTGACCACAAGGGGGTCCTGCCTCGAAACTTTTTGAGTCGTATCAAGGTTAGGTGCCGAAGACACATATTGAGTTTCGTAACGATATGCCAATATCTTTGTTAAATATAGCAATTTATGACAATTTTCAAAATGGCCGACGCTCAAAATGGCCGATATGGGAAAATTTGGTATCGCACGACTTGGCATGATGCACTGAATCTAAAGAGACCAGTTTTATTATTTTTGGCCAAAGCGTTCAGAAGTTATAAGCAAATATTTAACTTTTTCATATCTCCTGACCACTAGGGGGCACAGCGCCAAAACTCTGCAGGTAGCCTCAGACCATGATTGACATAACACACACCTAGTTTGGTCCGAAAACGCTAATGCGTTGCGGAGATAAAGCCTCAATTTCATTTTTGCGACCAGTACGTCAGATTCTTTCGCGAGTTATTCGTAAACGGTTTGACATATCAACTTTCTTTGGATAACTTTTTGTCCACATTGTCTGGAGATGATGTGGTTCAATTTTCGTTGAAATCGGAAAAACGGCCTAGGAGGAGTTCGAAAAAGTATGTTTTTCATAAAATTCAAAATGGCGGGAAAAATTTCATGACGGAAAATGACGTCATAGGGTGCAATCGAATCGTCTTGAGCCAAGGAATCAGTGGACATAAGAATTTTGTTTCTAGGTCATACGGTTCAAAAGTTATTTACGTAAACGTGAGTGCAACTTTGGACCGTTGGTGGCGCTATAGAGATTGAGTTAGAGACTTCAATTTTGCTATGGTCAATGATTGGACTGTCCTTTATGAGTGTGCCAACTTTTTTTCATTTTCCCGTTTACGGTTCTATGGGCTGCCATAGACTTCAATGGCAGAAGAAGAATAATAATAATAGGAACCGGAACAAAAACAATAGGTGCCTCCGCACCTTCGGTGCTTGGCCCCTAAATATAGCTGCTAGCAGCCATCACGGGGCCAAGCGCAAGGAGGGCATTAAATGTCATGCCGACATGGCTGGCATCATCAGACCAACGGCAGTAAGAATCTAAAGACATTTCAATATGACTTAAGTCTAAATGGCTGAAAAATCAACAATACGGTCTTTAGTAATTCGATTTAATGGTTTATCACATTCAACCAACAGGCAGCGCTGTAACCAAATTGTAGTGTCAATTCATGTGGTACATTGAGAGTGTGGTGACATTGACACATGCAAAGTTTGCTTTCAATTGGGTAAACCATTGCTGACAGAGCACTAAAGTCATGTGTTTGTTAAACATAGCATCTTATAAGAAAAATCGAAATGGCAGACGCTCAAAATGGGCATGATGCACTGAATCTAAAGACAGCAGTTTCATGATTTTTGGACAAAGCGTTCAGGAGTTATAATCAAAAATGTCAGTATTTTATATCTCCTGACCACTAGGGGGCAGAGCACCAACCTCTGCAGGTAGCCTCAGATCATGATTGACATGACACACAGAAAGTTTGGTCAGAATACGCTAATGCGTTGCGGAGATATAGCCTCGCTTTATTTGGTGGCCATTTGGTCAAATTCGTTCGCAATTTTATCGAAACGTGTTTGACGAATCAACTTTATTTTAATAACTTTTTGGCAGCATGGTCTGAAGATGTTGTGATTCAATTTTGGTGAAAATTGGACAAACGGTGTGGGAGGAGTTCGAAAAAGTAGGTTTTTAAAGAAAAACAACATGGCGGACAGGAAGTTTGGCCGACTATGACAAATTTGGTATCTGTGTTCTCGGTTTGACCCAAGGAACGTATAAAGACATCTTATTTTACCATAGGTTAACGTGTTCAAAAGTTATTAGCATTTTCGTAAATTTGGTTATAACTTTTGACCACAAGGTGGCGCTGTCTCGAAACTTTTTGTGTTGTATCAGGCCCAGATGCCGAAGACATATATCAAGTTTCGTAACGATACGTCAATGCATTTGTTAAATATACCAATTTACGACAAAATTCAAAATGGCCGACACTAAAAATGGCCGATATAGGAAAATTTGGTATCACACGACTCGGCATAATGCACTGAATCTAAAGAGACCAGTTTTATGATTTTTGGCTAAAGCGTTCAGACGTTATAAGCAAATATTTTACTTTTTCATATCTCCTGACCACTAGGGGGCACAGCGCCAAAACTCTGCAGGTAGCCTCAGATCTTGACTGATGTAACACACACCAAGTTTGGTCAGTATACGCTAATGCGTTGCGGAGATATAGCCTCACTTTCATTTCTGCGGCCATTTTGTCTAATTCTTTCGCAAGTTATTCGTAAACGGTTTGACGTATCAACTTTCTTTTAATAACTTTTTGTCTCCATAGTCTGGAGATGATGTGGTTCAATTTTCGTGAAAATCGGACAAACGGCCTAGGAGGAGTTCGAAAAAGTAGGTTTTTCATAAAATTCAAAATGGCGGAAAAATTTTCATGACGGAAAGTGACGTCATAGGGTGCAATCGAATCGTCTTGAGCCAAGGAATCAGTGGACGAAAGAATTTTGTTTCTAGGACATACGGTTCAAAAGTTATTATTGTAAACGTGAGTGCAAATTTGGACAGTTGGTGGCGCTAGAGGGATTGAGTTAGAGACTCCAAAATTGTTCTGGTCAATTATTGGACTGTCCTCTATTTGTGTGCCAAATTTCATAACTTTCCCGCATACGGTTCTATGGGCTGTCATAGACTTCCATGGCGGAAGAAGAAGATGAATAATAATAATAAGAACCGGAACAAAAACAATAGGTGCCTTCGCACCTTCGGTGCTTGGCCCCTAATAAATATAGCTGCTAGCAGCCATCACGGGGCCAAGCGCAAGGAGGGCATTAAATGTCATGCCGACATGACTGGCATCATCAGACCAACGGCAGTAAAAATCTAAAGACATTTCAATATGACTTAAGTCTAAATGGCTGAAAAACCAACAACACGGTCTTTAGCAATTCGATTTAATGGTTTATCGCATTCAACCAACAGGCAGCGCTGTAACCAAATTGTAGTGTGTGGTACATTGAGAGTGTGGTGACATTGACACATGCAAAGTTTGCTTTCAATTGGGTAAACCATTGCTGACAGAGCACTAAAGTCATGTGTTTGTTAAACATAGCATCTTATAAGAAAAATCGAAATGGCAGACGCTCAAAATGGCCGATATGGGAATATTTGGTATCGCAGGACCCACTGGATCTAAAGAGACCAGTTTCATGATTTTTGGCCAAAGGGTTCAGAAGTTATAAGCAAAAAAGTCAGTTTTTTATTATCTCCTGACCACTAGGGGGCACAGCGCCAAAACTCTGCAGGTAGCCTCAGACCATGATTGACATAATACACACCTAGTTTGGTCAGAAAAGGCTAATGCCTTGCGGAGATAAAGCCTCACTTTCATTTTGGCGACTTTTACCTCGGATTCTTTCGCGAGTTATTCGTAAACGGTTTGGCGAGTCAACTTTCTTTATATATCGTTTTGTCCACATTGTCTGGAGATGATGTGGTTCAATTTTCGTGAACATCGGACGAACGGCCTAGGAGAAGTTCGAAAAAGTAGGTTTTTCATAAAATTCAAAATGGCGGGAAAATTTTCATGACGGAAAATGACGTCATAGGGTGCAATCGAATCGTCTTGAGCCAAGGAATCAGTGGACGAAAGAATTTTGTTTCTAGGACATACGGTTCAAAAGTTATTTACGTAAACGTGAGTGCAACTTTGGACAGTTGGTGGCACTATAGAGATTGAGTTAGAGACTTCAATTTTGCTATGGTCAAAGATTGGACTGTCCTTTATGAGTGTGCCAACTTTTTTTCATTTTCCCGCTTACGGTTCTATGGGCTGTCATAGACTTCAATGGCAGAAGAAGAATAATAATAAATATAGCTGCTAGCAGCCATCACGGGGCCAAGCGCAAGGAGGGCATTAAATGTCATGCCGACATGGCTGGCATCATCAGTCCAACGGCAGTAAGAATCTAAAGACATTTCAATATGACTTAAGTCTAAATGGCTGAAAAATCAACAATACGGTCTTTAGTATTTCGATTTAATGGTTTATCACATTCAACCAACAGGCAGCGCTGTAACCAAATTGTAGTGTCAATTCATGTGGTACATTGAGAGTGTGGTGACATTGACACATGCAAAGTTTGCTTTCAATTGGATAAACCATTGCTGACAGAGCACTAAAGTCATGTGTTTGTTAAATATTTCATCTTATAAGAAAAATCGAAATGGCAGACGCTCAAAATAGCCGATATGGGAATATTTGGTATCACAGGACTCAGCATGACCCACTGGATCTAAAGAGACCAGTTTCATGATTTTTGGCCAAAGGGTTCAGAAGTTATAAGCAAAAAAGTCAGTTTTTCATAACTCCTGACCACTAGGGGGCACAGCGCCAAAACTCTGCAGGTAGCCTCAGACAATGATTGACATAATACACACCTAGTTTGGTCAGAAAAGGCTAATGCATTGCGGAGATAAAGCCTCAATTTCATTTTGGCGACTTTTACCTCGGATTCTTTTGCGACTTATTCGTAAACGGTTGGACGGATCAACTTTCTTTATATACCGTTTTGTCCACATTGTCTGGAGATGATGTGGTTCAATTTTCGTGAAAATCGGACGAACGGCCTAGGAGGAGTTCGAAAAAGTAGGTTTTTCAAAAAATTCAAAATGGCGGGAAAATTTTCATGACGGAAAATGACGTCATAGGGTGCAATCGAATCGTCTTGAGCCAAGGAATCAGTGGACAAAAGAATTTTGTTTCTAGGACATACGGTTCAAAAGTTATTTACGTAAACGTGAGTGCAACTTTGGACAGTTGGTGGCGCTATAGAGATTGAGTTAGAGACTTCAATTTTGCTATGGTCAATGATTGGACTGTCCTTTATGAGTGTGCCAACTTTTTTTCATTTTCCCGCTTACGGTTCTATGGGCTGTCATAGACTTCAATGGCAGAAGAAGAATAATAATAAATATAGCTGCTAGCAGCCATCACGGGGCCAAGCGCAAGGAGGGCATTAAATGTCATGCCGACATGGCTGGCATCATCAGACCAACGGCAGTAAGAATCTAAAGACATTTCAATATGACTTAAGTCTAAATGGCTGAAAAATCAACAATACGGTCTTTAGTATTTCGATTTAATGGTTTATCACATTCAACCAACAGGCAGCGCTGTAACCAAATTGTAGTGTCAATTCATGTGGTACATTGAGAGTGTGGTGACATTGACACATGCAAAGTTTGCTTTCAATTGGATAAACCATTGCTGACAGAGCACTAAAGTCATGTGTTTGTTAAATATTTCATCTTATAAGAAAAATCGAAATGGCAGACGCTCAAAATAGCCGATATGGGAATATTTGGTATCACAGGACTCAGCATGACCCACTGGATCTAAAGAGACCAGTTTCATGATTTTTGGCCAAAGGGTTCAGAAGTTATAAGCAAAAAAGTCAGTTTTTCATAACTCCTGACCACTAGGGGGCAGAGCACCAAAACTCTGCAGGTAGCCTCAGACAATGATTGACATAATACACACCTAGTTTGGTCAGAAAAGGCTAATGCATTGCGGAGATAAAGCCTCAATTTCATTTTGGCGACTTTTACCTCGGATTCTTTTGCGACTTATTCGTAAACGGTTGGACGGATCAACTTTCTGTATATACCGTTTTGTCCACATTGTCTGGAGATGATGTGGTTCAATTTTCGTGAAAATCGGACAAACGGCCTAGGAGGAGTTCGAAAAAGTAGGTTTTTCAAAAAATTCAAAATGGCGGGAAAATTTTCATGACGGAAAATGACGTCATAGGGTGCAATCGAATCGTCTTGAGCCAAGGAATCAGTGGACGAAAGAATTTTGTTTCTAGGACATACGGTTCAAAAGTTATTTACGTAAACGTGAGTGCAACTTTGGACAGTTGGTGGCGCTATAGAGATTGAGTTAGAGACTTCAATTTTGCTATGGTCAATGATTGGACTGTCCTTTATGAGTGTGCCAACTTTTTTTCATTTTCCCGCTTACGGTTCTATGGGCTGTCATAGACTTCAATGGCAGAAGAAGAATAATAATAAATATAGCTGCTAGCAGCCATCACGGGGCCAAGCGCAAGGAGGGCATTAAATGTCATGCCGACATGGCTGGCATCATCAGACCAACGGCAGTAAGAATCTAAAGACATTTCAATATGACTTAAGTCTAAATGGCTGAAAAATCAACAATACGGTCTTTAGTATTTCGATTTAATGGTTTATCACATTCAATCAACAGGCAGCGCTGTAACCAAATTGTAGTGTCAATTCATGTGGTATATTGAGAGTGTGGTGACATTGACACATGCAAAGTTTGCTTTCAATTGGGTAAACCATTGCTAACAGAGCACTAAAGTCATGTGTTTGTTAAACATAGCATCTTATAAGAAAAATCGAAATGGCAGACGCTCAAAATGGCCGATATGGGAAAATTTGGTATCACAGGACTCGGCATGACCCACTGGATCTAAAGACAGCAGTTTCATGATTTTTATACAAAGCGTTCAGGAGTTATAATCAAAAATGTCAGTTTTTTAATATCTCCTGACCACTAGGGGGCAGAGCGCCAAAACTCTGCAGGTAGCCTCAGTCTATGATTGACATAACACACACCTAGTTTGGTCAGAAAAGGCTAATGCATTGGGGAGATAAAGCCTCAATTTCATTTTGGCGACTTTTACCTCGGATTCTTTCGCGAGTTATTCGTAAACGGTTTGACATATCAACTTTCTTTGGATAACTTTTTGTCATGATGGTCTGGAGATGATGTGGTTTCATTTTGGTGAAAATTGGACAAACGGTCTGGGAGGAGTTCGAAAAAGTAGGTTTTTAAAGAAAAACAACATGGTGGACAAGAAGTTTGGCCGACTATGACAAATTTGGTATCTGTGTTCTTGGTTTGACCCAAGGAACGTATAAAGATAATTTGTTTTACCATAGGTTAACGCACTCAAAAGTTATTACCATATTTGTAAATTTGGTTATAATTTTTGACCACAAGGGGGTGCTGCCTCGAAACTTTTTGAGTCGTATCAAGGTTAGGTGCCGAAGACACATATTGAGTTTCGTAACGATACGCCAATATCTTTGTTAAATATAGCAATTTATGACAATATTCAAAATGGCCGACGCTCAAAATGGCCGATATGGGAAAATTTGGTATCGCACGACTCGGCATGATGCACTGAATCTAAAGAGACCAGTTTTATTATTTTTGGCCAAAGCGTTCAGAAGTTATAAGCAAATATTTAACTTTTTCATATCTCCTGACCACTAGGGGGCACAGCGCCAAAACTCTGCAGGTAGCCTCAGATCATGATTGACATAACACACACCTAGTTTGGTCAGAAAACGCTAATGTGTTGCGGAGATAAAGCATCAATTTCATTTTTGCGACCATTACGTCGGATTCTTTCGCGAGTTATTCGTAAACGGTTTGACATATCAACTTTCTTTGGATAACTTTTTGTCCACATGGTCTGAAGATGATGTGGTTCAATTTTCGTTGAAATCGGAAAAACGGTCTAGGAGGAGTTCGAAAAAGTAGGTTTTTCATAAAATTCAAAATGGCGGGAAAAATTTCATGACGGAAAATGACGTCATAGGGTGCAATCGAATCGTCTTGAGCCAAGGAACCAGTGGACATAAGAATTTTGTTTCTAGGTCATACGGTTCAAAAGTTATTAGCATAAACGTTAGTTCAACTTTGGACAGTTGGTGGCGCTAGAGATATTGAGTTAGAGACTTCAAATTTGTTATGGTCAATGATTGGACTGTCTTTAATGAGTGTGCCAACTTTCATCATTTTCCCGCATACGGTTCTATGGGCTGCCATAGACTTTCATGGCGGAAGAAGAAGAAGATGAAGAATAATAATAAGAACCGGAACAGAAACAATAGGTGCCTTCGCACCTTCGGTGCTTGGCCCCTAATAAATATAGCTGCAAGCAGCCATGACGGGGCCAAGCACAAGGAGGGCATTAAATGTCATGCCGACATGGCTGGCAGCATCAGACCAACGGCAGAAAGCATCTAAAGACATTTCAATATGACTTCAGTCTAAATGGCTGAAAAATCATCAATAAGGTCTTTAGTAATTCGATTTAACGGTTTATCACATTCGACCAACAGGCAGCGCTGTAACCAAATTGATGTGTCAAATCATGTGGCATATCCAGAGTGAGGTGACAATGACACATGCAAAGTTTGGTGTCAATAGGGTAAAGCATTGATGAAACACAGCTTTAAAGTCATGTGTTTAAGCATAGCTTTTCATGACAAAATTCTAAATAGCCGACGCTGAAAAAGGCCGATATGGGAAAATTTGGTATCGCAGGACTCAGCATGATGCACTGAATCTAAAGACAGCAGTTTCATGATTTTTTGGACAAAGCAATTCAGGAGTTATTATCAAAAAATGTCAGTTTTTCATATCTCCAGACCACTAGGGGGCAGAGCGCCAAAACTCTGCAGGTAGCCTCAGATCATGATTGACATCACACACAGAAAGTTTGGTCAGAATACGCTAATGCGTTGCAGAGATATAGCCTCGCTTTATTTGGTGGCCATTTGGTCAAATTCGTTCGCATTTTTATCGAAACCTGTTTGACGAATCAACTTTATTTTAATAACTTTTTGTCAGCATGGTCTGAAGATGTTATGATTCAATTTTGGTGAAAATTGGACAAACGGTGTGGGAGGAGTTCGAAAAAGTAGGTTTTTAAAGAAAAACAACATGGCGGACAGGAAGTTTGGCCGACAATAACAAATTTGGTATCTATGTTCTCGGTTTGACCCAAGGAACGTATAAAGACAACTTATTTTACCATAGGTTAACGTATTCAAAAGTTATTAGCATATTTGTAAATTTGGTTATAACTTTTGACCACAAGGTGGCGCTGCCTCAAAACTTTTTGTGGCGTATCAAGCCTAGGTGCCGAAGACACAAATTGAGTTTCATAAGGATACGCCAATGAGTTTGTTAAATACAGCAATTTATGACAATATTCAAAATGGCCGACGCTCAAAATGGCCGATATGGGAAAAAAAGGGTATCGCACGACTCGGCATGATCCACTGGATCTAAAGAGACAAGTTTTATTATTTTTGGCCAAAGCATTCAGAAGTTAAAAGCAAATATTTAACTTTTTCATATCTCCTGACCACTAGGGGGCACAGCGCCAAAACTCTGCAGGTAGCCTCAGATCATGATTGACATAACACACACCTAGTTTGGTCAGAAAACGCTAATGCGTTGCGGAGATAAAGCCTCAATTTCATTTTTGCGACCATTACGTCGGATTCTTTCACGAATTATTCGTAAACGGTTTGACATATCAACTTTCTTTGGATAACTTTTTGTCCACATGGTCTGGAGATGATGTGGTTCAATTTTCGTTGAAATCGGAAAAACGGCCTAGGAGGAGTTCGAAAAAGTAGGTTTTTCATAAAATTCAAAATGGCAGGAAAAAATTCATGACGGAAAATGACGTCATAGGGTCCAATCGAATCGTCTTGAGCCAAGGAATCAGTGGACATAAGAATCTTGTTTCTAGGTCATACGGTTCAAAAGTTATTAGCATAAACGTTAGTTCAACTTTGGACAGTTGGTGGCGCTAGAGATATTGAGTTAGAGACTTCAAATTTGTTATGGTCAATGATTGGACTGTCTTTAATGAGTGTGCCAACTTTCATCATTTTCCCGCATACGGTTCTATGGGCTGCCATAGACTTTCATGGCGGAAGAAGAAGATGAAGAATAATAATAAGAACCGGAACAGAAACAATAGGTGCCTTCGCACCTTCGGTGCTTGGCCCCTAATAATAAGAACCGGAACAAAAACAATAGGTGCCTCCGCACCTTCGGTGCTTGGCCCCTAATAATAAATATAGCTGCAAGCAGCCATGACGGGGCCAAGCACAAGGAGGGCATTAAATCTCATGCCGACATGGCTAGCAGCATCAGACCAATGG
>JAWRVZ010000585.1:0-32500 GCA_037043235.1 Rhodeus uyekii
GGGCAAATATTTACTAAAATAACAATATTTCAGGCTAGTTCATACACACACACACACACACATTTATAGAGATTATAGCAGTTTCAGTGAATATTTGCCAGCTGTGACAGTGTTTGAGTCTTTAATTTTCTGCACATCTTTACATTTCCAGCTCAATCACAGCAGAAACACAAGAATCATCAGGTAAAATCTGTCCTTCATCAACGCTGGAAATAAAACACACGTACAGAGACGCTGTCTGACACTCACTGTCTCCAGCCTGCTGTGTGTGTCTCACCTGAAACATGAACATCCACTGCAAAACACACTCACACACACACACACACACACACAGCAGTCGGACGCATGTTAGTGTTTAAAGAGTCTCACCTACACACGTCTGGTCTCTCACTGCTGCTCTTCTCCTCCGGTGTGTTTGCTGCTGCGATTCAGTCACATTCAGAGCGTGTGAATGACAGACAGAGAGAGAGAGATAGAGAGAGAGAGAGAGAGAGAGAGAGACAGAGAGAGAGAGACAGAGAGAGAGAGAGAGAGAGAGAGAGAGAGAGAGAGAGAGAGAGAGAGAGAGAGAGACAGAGAGAGAGAGAGAGAGAGAGAGAGAGAAGGGAAGGGTGGGGGGCTGCAGTGGGAGGAGAGACAGCAGATTTCAGAGCTACAGCTAAATATAACACACACACACACATACACACACACACACACACACACACACACACGCTCACATATACGCACACTCACTCATACAAACATACACACAAAACTCTGTTTCACACACACACACACACACACACACGTCCCAGGATGCACCTCATGAAGAGCTGCAGAAAAATAAGAAGTGTTCATTTGTCACGTGTTTTTATCACTGCTGTGATTGCAGTTTCATCACCTTCATCATTCTAACAATAAGATCCCACCCGTTAATGCTTTAACTAACCATGACACATGCATTTGTTTTTGTTACATTTATTGATGTGTGTGTGTGTGAGTGTGTGTTTGTGTGTGTGTCTTTGTTTACGGGCCTCATAAACACACAGCTGTCATTCAGTTTCTCCATCTTTATAGGAGCAGAAAATAAATATCCTCTTCAAATGTGAACGAGCTGGAGAATCTTATTTACGAGCGGTTTCCATGGAGACGCTGTCAATCACACCTGTCGTCCTTCTCACAGAATAAACCACGACATGACATTGATGCGCCACAGGAAATGACATCACGAGAGCAGGCAGCACACGAGATTTAACACAATCTTTCAATCAAGATTACATTTTACATTCATGCATTCAAGAAACACATTGAGATTCTAATCAGTTCTTGCTTTCCCTGGGAATCGAACCCATGACCTTGATGTTGCAAGCACTGCTCTCTACTGATAGACACACAGGAAAGCTTAGAAGACTAAAAGTGACAGATGAACAAAAACTGACAATTAATTCAATCAATCTATCGGTTTACTATAATTATAAAAAAAATCTTTAATTTTGATTATGCAGCCCCATTTATTCATTTTAAATTTATATAATAATAATCAATTGTATATTGTTGTACTTATTATTGTGTAGTTTTACTTTAAGATGATAGAAATGTTGGATGAACGTCAGCGTCACGATCCAGCCGATCCCTGCATGCGTCCAAGTTTCCCCTCGCCGGGTCTCATTTCTAGGAGCTGTTTTCTATTTGCATCTCGTCTAATTCAGGATCCGCGGCACCTGAGGGGACGAAAACATCCAACTAAAATTAGCCCTTGTATTTCCCCGTCTTTCCTCCGCGACGGACGCGCTGTCCCGTCTGACCCCTGCATCGCTTCAACTGCAGATGCAACGCGAGGTTCGATCGAGCAAACAGTCATTCTGTTCTACCACATGTGATAATGAAGTGTAGAGCGTTTCCACACATGATGCTCTCAGAGGTCAGAGGTCAGAGGTCAACAGGTTCATTACAGAGCTCTGTGCACGTGTGACGATCATTACACATTGACTTTAACAACCATCTTTGGATCTCAGTGCACTCAGGCCACGTCCACACGATGCCGGCGCGTTCCTTATCCGATCTTTTTTTTTTTCCTCGTTCAAAAAAAAAATCAGCGTCCACACGATACCACTGAAACCGACTGAATCCGGTGTAGTTTATATGCCAGACCAGTGTGTGGCGCTGTAATTCTGCCACAGATACACACTATACACAGAGAAGAAGACTTTGAGCATGCGCATTGTTGTTGCTGTTCTGTGTTGCCAGATTAGTAGTTAGCTTTTTGTCACGTCCGACCGGGAAAACATGCCTTTTAGCTGGTTGATAAAATTTGGGATGGTTTTTGATGCATAAAATCGCTCAACATTTTTCATTATTTATAAGAGTACGCACTTTGGGCTGGTATTTTTTTAAATTGGAGGGTTTTAAGCTGTAGCTGCGCTGGAATCTTCAGTCCAATCTGGCAACACTGTTGCTGTTACTGTGACGCAGCGACACGTGATGTGATGACATCATCGGTTCACAAAAAATATACAGATTGTCCGTCCACACGAGACCGCAAGGGTGTCGGATTCAGATCTATCCACTTTAGGACCCGGATTCAGTCTCAAAAACGCCGGATCCGTGTGGACGAAACGCCAATCCGATAAGAAATGTATGCGGATGCAGTGATCCGCGTCTCCGTGTGGACGGGGCCACAGTCACTCCACATGCATTTCATATTCAATTAAATGAAAGCATGCACTGCGTGTTTCAGAGAGAAGCTCTGATTATTGACATGCATGCAGGTCACGTGTTGCTCAACGCTGCTGCACACGACCTCCATCTCTGCGTCGGAGTGATTGGCTTTCCAATAACGTGTGTTATCACTTGAAAATCACTTGATTCGTTCCACACGATCATCAATGCCTTTTTAACAAAAACAATTGGTTTTAACCTATTAATTACATTTAAAATTATAACCATTAAGATCTCATATAAATACTAATTAATAATTGACAATTAAACTTTAAAAATACTTGACGATTTACTGTAACACACACTTTACCTGTCGCTGCTGGCATGATGGAGACGAGAGGAGAGGGGAGGGGGGGGGGTTACTGATTATATATTTCATTACATTGTAGCGTTGCTTTAAATAACCAGACAGGTTCCTTCTCATTCAGAGATTTTATTGAGAACTATCGGATTGCTGTTCTGGCCGCAAACCACGCCATACATAACAGAAGAATCAAAACTCTCTCTCTCTCTCTCTCATCCCTCACACTCAACTCTCTCTCTAGCGCCGACTGAAACCCCGCCCTCTTAAAGTGACAAGACTGTTAACTTAACACTTATTGAACACATCCGATTAACTAGTTCCTTCAACATTTGTAACGATATTACAACGTGAAGAATAGCGATCACAATTAATGTAACAACATGAGGTAAAACCGCTGTAAATCCCTTATGTATATGATCTGTACAGAGTTATAACTGTTATAGTCTGCTGTTCTCTAAAAGTGTGTGGCCCTTTAAGAACGTCATTGGGTGTGTTGGACTGTGAACACACGTGAGTCTCATTAGTATGCAATGTGTCGTGTTAGTAACACATGCTCTGTTAATAAAGTTTCATCATATTCACAACAACTTATAACATAATGCACAGTGGTGAATGATGCACCCAAACAAAAATGCACGTGGGCGAGGGAATATTTTTCTCGCACACCGAATCAATGCTCGTACACCGATTTGCTCGTATACAAAGTCACTCGTATCTCGAGGTATTACTCTAGTGTGTGAACACCCAACCGTAATGAAATGAAGACAGCAATCAACACAGAGTCTAAAATGCTGAATGTTTACCATTTCACTCTTACTTCATTGGTAGACAGACAACAATAAATAAGACAAATGCTCACACAAAGCACTCATGACACAGAAGAAAACCACTGTTTGATTTGGCATGCCTATTATAGTTCCTGGTTTGTGACGTCACCTGTCTCCGACTTCTCTTCACTTGATTGATTTGATTACACATATGTTTGATGACGCAATCACTCAGAGCGTTCCCATAGCGTCTTCAACGCAGCGTGAGATCCCTTGAAAGGGAACACTATTCACAGCAACATCTACTGCAAGTTTTTATCATAATACACCTAACAGAGTCACACCACAAAGAGAACATAAATGGGTTACCACACACACACACCTGAGCAGAACATTAATGGGTTAACGGGCCAGATCATACGTTCAGCAGAAGCAGAAGATGACTGTGACGCTTAGAGTGTGATGCGCATGCGCTGTGATCTGTCTCCATCTGCTGGTGACTGGAGGAAACAGCACAGCTGATTTCTAGGTACAGCAATACAGTTTCAGTTTGCGACAGGAACAGAAATGACCTTGACTGTTTGAAAAGCACTGTACAAATAAAACATTATTATTATTAAAACAACAGGAATATATTAAAAGATAAGATATAGAACAAATATTTGTTTTAAGTGAATCGACAGTGTGTTACGACCGCCCACTCGACATGTCACATCCTGCGCGCTGCTGTTGGCGCGCTTTTGCAGTTTGAGATTAAAGACGGTTATGAAATTGCGCGAACATCATCAACATTGCAGATATGAATAAGAATAATCGCGCTTTATTACCGAGGAAACCTAACGCAAACTTGAACAGGTAACTATTATAGCTACGATAGATGAAGTGTGTTTCCTCATCTACTCCAGTAATACTCCAGTTTCGTTAATCGGCTCCATGTTTTCATGAGGAGAAACGCGCTAAACGTCAAAAATACAGGATTCTGAAATCGGATTAATCACAAATCATTATTTTGATCGTAATTAAATCGTCAGTTTGTGTTGATCTAAACTTTTTTTTTACTAAGATTGGGAAACAGTTGATCCAAAATAAAGAAGGATTATTCTGAGCGTTGATTTCAACAACTAAAGTATGTAATTTATGTAATAAAACTTTAAAACTGGTCAAAAACATACAACATATCATTATATATATATATATATATATATATATATATATATATATTAGTTTAAGCATTCAAGTAATAAAGTACACTTATGTAAAGTAAATAGATTTTGGCACCATAAAATAACATGTTTTGTGTTTCTTTTAATCATTATATAAATTATATTGTAGTTTCTTCTACTTCTTAGTTTCTACTACATTCTCTCACATTTTTTGTTCTCCAAATATATGTAGCAAAAGCATTAAAATATATATTTTCTTCCTTTTCATGTATACATTATGAAATCAAATGTCTTTAGGGCCATAAAAGTTCATCACACAGAAATAAATGCAGTTGATATTTCATTGTGTTTTATATCATACAGTTGATATTTCAGTCACAATATTCATTGTGAGATGTGTTGGGATAAATCTGGAGCACCGGATATCTGGATTTGAGACAAATGTGTGTATCTAGATTACTGTGATTAATACTGTTTGGCTAAAGACAGATGGATTATTTGATCCTGGATAGCAAAACATGGGATTTCCCGTTCATTATCATTCTGATCCAGATTCAATGTTTTGAACACGGGGATGGAGTTTCAACCTTGATCTGCAGATTCAGGTGTTTATATATGGGTTTGATCTGCAGGTCCATCTAACCCTAACATCTCTTGACCAGCCTTTAGTTCAGATATCATTTTTGCTATTGCATGTAAACTTTATTCTTACAACTGTTTATCTTTGATTTTCACAGCAAGATAACAGGGATGCTGGAAAACATCGCAAATAAACTACAGAGTGAATGTGGAGAGAAAAAAGCATTAAAAAGGGTTCATGGTGAAAAAAAGCCCACAATGAAAAGGAAAAAAAAGCAGCATATCAAAAGTAGGCAAATATTTATAATTCACTTTGTTATTAGACTATGTTTCTCAATTTGAGAGTTTTTGGTTATTCATGTATTTAATGGTTCGTTTTTTAAACAGATGGTGATGGTGTTCAAACACAATGTGCATTTCAACCACATCATAACTTTCCCCAGCAACTGCATGGTAATAGTAGTTCTACATCACTCAAGCAAACCTCGATTCAGAAGCCAAATCAGCATCACTTGACAGTTGACCTGAAGAATGGTGGAAATGTTTTTGTTCCAAACACTGTCGGAAACCACATAGGTGGTGATCTTATCATGAACATGCAGGTGGGGAGTGTCTGACCATTTAAGAAATTGTTTGTGTATGTTATATATATTTATGCATGTATGTGTATTTGTTGTTTCATCCACAGATTTCTCACTCTACGCTGGTAAACAATAAAAGTAAGATCTCTTGTTGTAGAAAATATACACTAATAAGTGTGATGCTCCTGTAAATGACTTTCAACTTTGTCCTGATTTTTAGAAGTTCTTCTGAATGTGAAGAATAAGATGAAATCCCGAATGCTGGAGGAGGCTGAGAGGATTTTGCAGGGAAGTGAATCACAGTCAGTCTCTCTAGACAAGATCTACACTGAACTCTACATCATCAATGATGAGACTGACCCCGTCAATAGAGAGCATGAGATCTGGCAGATCGAGACATCGCGGGACTTAAACACGTCAGCGCAGACAGTCATAAACTACAATCAAATCCTTCATCCGCTGGCAGGCGAACATAGACCCATGAAAACCGTTTTAACTAAAGGAATTGCTGGAATTGGGAAAACGATCAATGTGCAGAAGTTTGTGCTGGACTGGGCGACCGGAAAAGCCAATCAAGATCTAGAACTTGTGTTTCTGCTTCCGTTCCGAGAGCTGAACTTACTTGAGAAAGAAACCAGTCTTTTTAACTTGCTTTGTGACTTTTATATCGAGTTTAAAGAGGCGAAACCAATCCCTGAATGGATCTGTGAAAGGAAAGTTTTGATCATCTTAGATGGTCTGGATGAATATAAAAACGATTTGAACTTTCGAAGCTGCCCTTTGTCAGATGTTACTAGAGAAGCCTCAGTGGATGTCCTTCTAGAAAACCTTCTGCGAGGAAAACTGCTTCCATCCGCTCACCTGTGGATCACCAGCCGGCCGGTCGCAGCCGGACAGCTTCCGAGGGAGATCTTCAAGCGTGGATACATCTCACAGATCAGAGGATTCAGAGATGAGCAAAAGGAGGAGTACTTCAAGAAGCAACTCGAGGATCAAACGCTTGCTCAAGACGTCATCCGTCACCTGAAGTCTCAAAAGAGCCTGTGGATATTGTGCCACATACCTCTGTTTTGTTGGATTTCAGCGGTTGTTCTTAAAGACATAATTGCAAGACAGAATAAAGATGGGAACATGCCCTCAAATCTGACGCAAATGTACATCCACTATCTGCTCATTCAGACTGGGTTGAGCCATGAAAAATATCAAGGGCAAGATCTGTTACAACAAGACACTCTCCAGCGGCACAAAGAAGTGATTATGAGACTGGCAGAGCTGGCATACCGGCAGCTGAGGGCACAGAGTGTGATCTTCACTGAAGAAGACTTGAATAAATATGATATCACTGTTGATGATGCGCATCAATATCCTGGTGTCATTACCTGTGTCACAGACTACAAATTTGGATATTACAGGACTAAACATTTCACCTTTGTCCATCTCAGTGTCCAGGAGTTCTTTGCAGCCTTGTTTGCGTTTCACACGTTTCTATCAAGAAATCAAGACTCCCTGAATTTAAAGGCAGCTAAGAAGAGAGAGGAGTCTAATTTGGGTGATTTTCTTAAAGATGTGGTCGATTTGGCCTTGCAGAGTAAAAATGGACACTTGGATCTTTTTATCTGTTTTCTCTTTGGGATTTCTTGTGATTCCAGCAGACGTACACTTGAAGCAGTTCTGCCTCCATTGTGGACCTGTAGTTCAGATGGTCACAAAAAGGTGACCAAGTACATTAAGTCTTTGAAGAGGGAAGGTCTGTCCCCCGAGAGATGCATCAGTCTTGCTCGTTGCCTCTTTGAGCTCAAGGATGCGCCATTTCTGGTGGAGATTCTAGATTTCCAACCTCCATACCCTCACATACAGTCCCTCACAGTGTTCCAGTGCAGTCTTCTGGCTTTCAAGTTTAGGATGTCAGATATAAAACACGAGAAGTTTGACCTCAGGAAATACAACATCTCTTTAGAAGGATTTCAGAGGTTGTCTCCAGCCATCACGTGCTTCAGAAAGGCTCTGTAAGTATTCAGATGCTGTAAATCTCTGTATAATGTATAATATTCTTGGCCAAAGCTGGATGTAAGATTGAGTGTAATACTGGCAGGCTCAAAGGAAGTGGATGTACAGAGCAGCACTGTAAGAGGCTGATGGGTTATCTGAGGTCACCAGACTCTTACCTGACTCATCTTGATCTGAGCCACAATGCTCTGGGACGGTCCGCGCTGGAGCAGCTTTCCCCTGCGCTCCACGATCCCAACTGCCTGATCCAGAGCCTGAACCTCAGCCACAATGAGCTCCAGAGTCCGGACATGGACCTGATCAGGGATGTGCTTTCAGGAGACAATGTGAATCTGAAAGAGCTGGACCTCAGCGACAATCCTCTAGGAGATTCAGGAGTGAAGGCTCTCTCCGATGGACTGCAGAGTGCAAACTGTCGTCTTGAAGTTCTGAAGTAAGTTATATGATTGACTTAGCTAATGATTTGTTCTACTGGCCCAGTTAGAACTTGACCCCATCACAACAATACATTAATTAAACTGTGATTGTTTTCATTGTTATTGACCCATGTAACCTTGTTGTAATTAATACGTTTGTGAAATATAAATTTGAGATGTTAGTGAAATTTAATTTCCAATTTCAACACCACAGCAAAATCTACTTGCTTAACTAATATGAAGTTCAAACATTAAATACAAGTAAACAGTCAGTAAGAAAGTAAGATTTACTGTCATTTTGGCTGTTTAGTGAAGACCCAATTTCGAATTTCTTTTCCCCTCCCATGTGGCACAGATCGAATAATATGACCCTTGAACGTGTAAGCAGGAAAAAGCACATGGATTCAGATATTCTCAGATCTGTTTCAGGCCTCATTCATAAATGTAGATACAAGTGTTTTGTTTTTCGACTGTTTGCGTTCACTTAAGACGTAACACAGTTTATGAGGATACTCGCCAAGATGGGTATCTGTTCGATCAAGTGCAAGAAGATGTGAAAGAACTCAATTCTGTGTTTGGTCCTCGTCTTGGACGTAAGGATTTAAAATCACCTGAATGTTTAAATTTACATGACTTGTGAAATTGGTTAATTATCCCACTAATTCTCCCTGTCGAACCTGCTAAACGCAAACAACAGGGTCCAAACACACAGATAAAGGGTGAATATTCTGATCTGAAAGAGAAACTGCTTTTGATTTATAGACTTTCAGGTTGTCAAATTATAGAAGGAGGTTATCAGTTGGTGTCGTCTTTGAAAGCCAGTTCTTCATGTCTGAGAGAGCTGGATCTGCGGTACAATGATGTGGGAAACCTCGAACAGGACATTCTGAGGTACTGTAGCATGAGTGTTTTCTCCCAAGTGCACTTAATGCGCTAATATAAGCGTATAAGATTCACTCTTAACACTCTTCTTTAAGCAGAATCTCCACTGGAGGAATCTGCGGTCGCCAACCAGGACTCCGCAAATTCTCACTCATGAAAGTCTTCAAATCTTCACGATTGTAGGCTAAAATGTATTTGTAGATGCTGTAACTGCTTTAGCATTTGAACCTCTTCTATTTCATCTTAAAAGGTTTGTAGACATGCAGATATTTAATGTTTCTTGAAATTAAGTATAAGATGCAATATAGATTTTGATCATTTTTTCATAATTATATATGAAAGGGTTTTAATCAATCTACAGTCCATCTCACATTTTAAAAAGCATGTGCTTTTTTTTTAATGCATGTCCTCTACCCACATGCATATGCTGACGGGAATCGCTGTTTTTAGATGCTGTGACACTCACCTTTGACCCTCAGACGGCTAACAAGCTCCTCCATCTGACGGAGAACAACACTGTGGCCACTCGTCAGACGGAGCAACAGCCGCTTCCTGATAACGCGGAGAGATTTGACTCGTGCAACCAGGTCCTGTGCCGCCCGCCGCTGTCACCGCGCTGCTTCTTCACGGTGGATCTGATTGGGCTAGACGTGCATGTGGGCGTGGCCTGTGGGGCAATCCAGAGGAAGGGATCGAGTGCTCAAGTGCGTCTGGGACAAAATGAGATGTCCTGGAGTTTATGTTGCTCGAAGAATAAATGTGTGACTTATCACAACCGGAAAACTGAATCCGTTCAGACCGAGTCCATCAGGAAACTCGGCGTGTTTCTGGACCGGGAGGCGGGTTCTCTCTGCTTCTACAGTTTGAGCCCACAGATGAAGCTCTTGTACATGTTTGATGCAGATTTTCCTCGGGACCAGGAGCTTTTCGCTGCGTTCAGGATTCAGGATCCAGGCGGCTCAGCCGTGCTCTTAGACCAGACTCCCTGTGACTGAGAGCAGAAGCTGGTGCTCCAGATCTGATCAGACCCGAGAGAAACCACTCAGAAACCTTTGGTAAACTCTCAACCAGCAGAAATACACATGCATCTCACTATCTCAATTATTCTATTACTTACTGTATGACATTTATTGCAGACGGCAAAGTAAGAATTTCATGCGTTCTGTCTGTGCACATGACGATAAACTACAGTGGTACCTCGAGATACGAAATTAATCCGTTCCGAGGCGGCCTTCGTATAATGAGTTTTTCGTATCTTGGAACACATTTTACATGTAAAATGGCTAATCCGTTCCAAGCCCTCCAAAAACACCCCATTCAATTTCATAATAAAGCTAAATTGACCTATAAACAATGAAATAACGTAAAATGTCGAAGCCTCACCCAAAAGGTAGGCTATCTCCGAAAGTGGCGGCAGAGGAGGAGGAGGACAAACGGCAGATAACGTACGTACACTTAACTTTAAGAAAACATAAAAAATGTAAAGTTTCGGGTGCGGAGTGGCTGAGCTAAAGCACGCCAGCACGCACGTGTCAGGGTTCTGCCACATTCGGTCTAGTCATTTCTTGGTTTTGTGGCAGAGCTCTGTCTCGTGTTTAATGTGTGTGCGCACAGCTTCGAGGATTCGAGCCGCGCGCGCTTGTCTATGTAACGTCTCATGTGCGGGTTATGATGTCTGATCCCGAGACTGGTCTTGTCTAGTTTCGGTTTTGGATCGGGATTCGGGCATTCATAACTCGTGTGTTCGTCCTTGTCGTGAGCTCATGAGAACAGGTGTTTACACTCGTTCTTGCGAGCTCTTTGTCATGTGAGTGGGCGCGGTTTCAAGCCTTGCGCGAGCCGCGCCTGCTCTCGTCCGTGTGTTTATGTCCGCGAGTTTTGATTAATTTTTTTAATAAAACCCTGTCCTCCCTGCAACTTAGTCCTCGCTCTCTCCTACCCTGACAGTACGTATAGAAGATGCATGATGGGAGGGATGCTGTCCAATTAGAGAGAAGGATCTCATGGCTTGGCTAGCATCAGGAACCAATGGGAGAGCAGGAGGATGGTGGCGAGTCTACTATAGCTAAGATGGCGCCGTAAAATTGTTATGGGGCGAATCTCGGACTTTCAGAAACCTTTCGTATCTTGAAAACTTTACGTATGTAGAGCAGTAAAATTATTCGTCTTTGCTTTCGTAAGTTGAGCCTTTCGTATCTTGAGGTACTACTGTACTTGAACTTGTAATATGTGAAATTTACTGTATTATTGTGTTTTCACTGATAACTGTTGTGTATGTTTCTAAGCCAGTCCAGTTTCATTTGATCCAAAATAAAGAAATGATTTGTATCTAATAAGTTTCTATTTATTGCACTGATTCTTCTCATTTATTCTAATCTGCTGTACATCCGTTAAGACTGAAAGTACTGTGAAAAACAGTCAGTTCTGCTCAAGCCTTTCATTCTACAGGAACTGATAATCTCAGTAAAGATGTTCAGACTGAAAGCAGTCGCTCACGTGTTTGTGTCTCCTTGATTTAAAAGAATTCTGTCATGATATTGATTCTTGATCTCTGTGATTCTGTCCTGATTGCAGATGCTGTTGTTTTTAAACTCTCAGTAAATGCAGAGTCTCTATGATTCAAACCTCTGAATGAGTCAAATCTGCACGGATGCTCCAGAACAAATACATGAGATTTGGAAAAGTGAGAGAGTTACATTAAATAGAGCAAATTCAGGTGCATTTACCAGAATGTTATCAATCCCTCTAATTTTACAGAGACACTTTTTACATCCTCATGGATAAATTCAAGGCAATATCGTCACTTGTTTTGCACGTTTGGCTCTTTTCCTCTTTCAGGAATGATGGACAGCAGTAAAACGGGATGTATATGCACTGATCTCTTCATGTCTTTTGCACCAGCGTCGGATCTCTCACGGATTTGAGGATCGAGTCCATCGTTGGGTTCTGCTCATGTCTTCAGTCTCACGTTGTTAAAAAAGCTTCAAAGAGCCTCGCTTAAACTGTGGTGAAGCATTAAAAACAGCATCTGTGAGTGAAGATCTTTAACGTGTCTCTAACAGTAGAGAGTGGCGCTTGCAACGCCGAGTTCAAAGGTTTGATTCCCAGGGAAAGCAAGAACTGATTAGAATGTCAATGTGTTTCTTGAATGCGATGATAAAAGCGACTGATAAATGCATGAATGTAGATGTGAAGATCCGCTCTCACCAGTAGAGGACGCCAACACAACCAACAAAACCAGGGTTCAACACATCAAGTGGAACAATCATTCAGTTTAAGTGCTAATTATACAAACGAGTGAAAGAAGAAAGGCTGGTTATTGCGTCTGTGGCTCCATTAAGAGTCTGCATGTGTTTTAAGACCCCTCGTCTGCGGTGGCTTTCCTCGGCTCGTATAAAGATTGAAGTGTGATGTCAGTGTGCTTCTGTTTCTCCATCACGTGCCGTTATGAAAGGGTTTGATGGAGGACGAGATCTGTGCTCTTGCTGGAGAGGATGTTCATTTCTCTCTCACACACTCATTTTGGGTGTGGACGCGTGCCAGTGTTTAATCACCGCACACACACACACACACACACAGATTCAGAGCAACATGAGGATCATCAGATGATTGAACAACATTCTCTGAGCGTTTGGCTAACGTTCCCATCCAGTTATTTCTGAATATACTGAAACACTGAATGTTAATGGAACATTGCATTGAATCATTCTTACTTCTGAACTAATGTTTTGAGAACATTATTAAACACCAGATAACTTTGAATAAACGCTCTTTTCACATTATTGGAAGAAGGTTTGTTAATAACTTTGAGAGAACCTTTCTAGAACGTTCCCTGCAGTTTTGGATGTTGTTAGTGTGTTTTTAGCATGTTCTGTGTTTTCCCAAGAGTCCTTCATCTCTGTGACTCCATCAATCTTCAATAAGTGAAGAATATGTACAAATGAATTCTGAAATGCTGCTGCATGTTGAGGTGAGATTGAGAGCGAGTGTGTCTCTTTAAAAGTGCACTTTATGAAATGATTTGTGAAAAAACCCACTTGACTTTACATAAACCAGAAGAAAAAAGAGAAAGTGAGTGAGAGAGAAGCAGCTGGTGGTCAGAGGTTTAACTCTCTCTCTCCGTCTCACACACTCAGTCGTTCTCCGGCTCTCGTCTGCTCACAGTCTGACAGGTGAGTGTAAAGCCTCTCATTCTAATCATCGCAGGGATTTCTCTCTTTATTTCAGTCTGTGTTTGTGTTTCTCTGATAGTTTTCTCTCTGCTTTTATTGGGTTTACTGGCATGATTAAAAGTGCATCAGAATCTCACACTCTTTTTGAATTATGGAGAGAAATTATCATTCTTTTGACTCATGTTATTCCAAACCTGTTTGACTTTCTTCTGCTGAACATAAAGGAAGATCATTTGAAGAACATTAGGAATTAAACAACATTGAAATCCATTACCTTTCAGCATATGGATGAAAAACCTTTCAAATGTATTTGTGTATGAAAATGAAAATGACTTCTGTTTTTTTTTTTTTTATTAAAATGTATTTAAATGTATGAATTATCAAGACCTGCCGAGTGGAAGCGCTGCCGTTCCCAGTGAATTCTAAGTGTTTCAGTGGAATGTGTGTGTGGTTTATACGCCTGTGGTTGTGTTTTGTGATATAACACGCAACACACATGCAGCTGTAAATGTGATGATGACGGCTCTCAGACCACTGAAATATTCACACGCATGATCAACGGCTCAATATTCACTGATGCTTTCCTCAGTATTTCTGTCTTGTTCTCCAGAACATCTAAACATTCCTAAATCAAGATTCACTTCAGAAGCTACACTGACTTATTTTCTGATAAACTGATCAAAATGAAGTGAGTTTGTGCTTAAAACAAGAACAAATGTCCACCAATGGAGTCTTAACCCGAAGGGAAACTAAGAGAGTTTTCAGTAAACAAGTTTGATCTTCAGTGCAACTGTAGTAAACGTATCTTATTTTAGGATGTTTAGATGTTTGTGTTGGAAAACGAGACAGAAACACTGAGGTTGGAAGCGGCTGGACCTGCGTTCTTCACTTCTGGTTGAACTCTGGTCAGTTTTAGCTGTAATTGCTGCTGGCAGGAGCTTGAGCTGAAGGTTGGTTGATCTGCAGGAATCAGAGATGATCTTCCAGCTGCTGCTGCTCAGTGCCGTGGCTCCGGTCTTGCTCGCCGCTCCGGGTCTCCAGGTGCGACTGGTGGCCGGCAGAAGCAAGTTCGAGGGTCGCGTGGAAGTGTTTTATAACGGCGAGTGGGGAACCGTCTGTGACGACGAGGTCAACATCAACCTGGCCAACGTCGTGTGTCGCGAACTGGGCTTTTCTCGTGGACTCACCTGGGCTCACAGCGCAAAGTTCGGCGAGGGTCGCGGTAAGATCAGTCTTGATGCATGTTCCTGCTGTTTTGGTGAAGGAAATAATAGAACGACATTAGTCTTCTGCTCATGATCCCAGCGTTTGCTCACGTCACACCTCTCAGTGCTTGAGTTCTCGTGTGTGCAGGTCCGATCTGGCTGGATAACGTGTGGTGTTCGGGCACTGAGAGCTCGCTGTTGGACTGCCGGTCTAACGGTTGGGGAGTGAGCGACTGCACTCACGCTGAAGATCTGGGTGTCATTTGCAGTCCGGACCGACCCAACCAGGGGCACGTCCCACGTTACCAAGAACCAAGTCAACCTTCTCCCCCTCAGACCTCCAACCTCCTGTCCAACGCTCCTGCGGCCGCCCACCCGCTCCGGCAGCGCGGGCACGAGATCACCCTGAACCGCGGCAACGGCCCGTCCTCGCCGCAGCTCCACGGCCACATCATTCAGCTGCGCAGGAACGGGCTGGACAGCACCACCAGCGGCCTGCCGAGGGGTCACCAGCTGCCGGACTTCCTGCGCAGCCGCCCCTCGTACAGACGGACACCGGACGTGACGCCCAGCCAAACCACCAGACGTCCTGCGAGACCACCGGCGCCAGAGCCGGTTTACAGTCCCGAGCCGGAGCACAGTAACAGGATGGATCTGGACTTCAACACAGACGAGCAGGTCAGAACTCGCTTATTTATAGATTCTCATGTTCCCCAAAACTGCGTTTATTAGATCAATAATACATTTACATTCATGCATTCATCAGATGCTTTTAATCAAAGTGACTCCAGAGAAATATGGAACGGATTGAATATTGCAGGTTTTGCGTGACTCTTCCTCTATTAGACTCGTGGGTTGGTTTGTCGACCCGGATCAGAAACATCACTAACACTGTGTTCATCTGGAACGATCGGTTTTTCCAACGGATCATCGGAGTCATGTAATAGCAGACCAGCTCTATAAACATCCCATAAACCGCTGTAGTTTAGTGCCGTCTGGTGATTGACAGCTCTCTCCAGAGGATTGGGATTGGCTCTTTCATTTCTTCCTGTCTGAGCTCAATTACAGGCAGACGTAAAGCCACAGACGGTTTATCTTCCTCACATCGCCTCGGATCAGGAATCAGAGCAACTCAATTGTTTGATTGCGCACAATTCTAAGGCCTTTAAACATGATATTTCACACAATCTCCTGCAGTCCTCCTGAGTCTAAGAATAACTTTGATATGGTTAGTAATATTTCAATTGGCCTGAAGGTTTACTCGACTCTTTACTCGATTATTCAGAGATTGTTTATTAGAAACATCCGTGTAACAAGGTTCAGTGTTCGGGGAGGAAGGAGGCGGGAACCGGCAGACATTTAACAACTTTAATGTGCAAAATAAAACATAAATACCAAATAAACATAATGGCGGCAGTCACACGAACACAAAACTCAACATAAACTCCAGGGCTGGTCCGCTCTCGTTGTCATCGCTCCTCCTTTTATGCCTTCGCTCCTCCGTGAGACGAGAGACCGGCGGCTCGCAGGTGACGCTCATTATCAATCACGCCACCGGATCTCGTGACGCTCTCACGGTCCCTCATTTACATGTCCGGCCCCCTCAGACTTCCAATTGGTTATATATATATATATATATAGTGTAAAAAATGAGTTGCCCCCTCATTTTAAGCTGGGAGCCCCCAAAAATAAAATTCTGGCGACGCCCCTGCCCTCGACCCCGCCCTGCTCGCCACAATTCTGTTCATAACAGCCTGATGTATCAAACATCATACAAAACATGAAACACATATGCAAACTACAGTCTCAATCAACTGTTTCATTTAAAAATAAATATTTTTGGACAATTATTTAATGTCAGGCTTCCCAGTGTTCGTGTGTCAGTCATTCTGTCTCTCTTTCAGTTCGGTGCGTCCGTCCGGCTGGAGGAAGTGCGTCTCCGGCCCGTTCTGGCCGCCACTCGAAACTCTGCCATGGTAACAGAGGGTGTGGTGGAGGTGAAGCATGCTGGGAAATGGAGGCAGGTGTGTAATTTGGACTGGGACCAGAGTAGCAGTCGGGTGGTGTGCGGCATGCTGGGATTCCCTTCAGCAGAACAGCATGACATGCGCGTGTATCGGTGAGTATGTAACGAACATGTTGTGATTATTCACATTTTAATGATTCACGTTGTGATGATTCACATTTTGATGATTCACTTTTTGATGATTCATGTTTTGATGATTCACGTTTTGATGATTCATGTTGTGATGATTCACATTTTGATGATTCATGTTGTGATGATTCACATTTTGATGATTCACTTTTTGATGATTCATGTTTTGATGATTCACAGTTTGATGATTCACGTTGTGATGATTCACATTTTGATGATTCACATTTTGATGATTCACGTTCTGATGATTCACATTTTGATGATTCATGTTGTGATGATTCACATTTTGATGATTCACTTTTTGATGATTCATGTTTTGATGATTCACATTTTGATGATTCACGTTGTGATGATTCACATTTTGATGATTCAAGTTTTGATGATTCACATTTTGATGATTCACGTTCTGATGATTCACGTTTTGATGATTCGTGTTGTGATGATTCACATTTTGATGATTAACGTTTGTGATGATTCACATTTTAATAATAATAATAATAATAATATGTTTATTTTATATAGCGCCTTTCAAGAACCCAAGGTCGCTTCACAAGGGAATACAGTAATACAAATACAATAAGTGAGCATACAACAAGTAACTACAGAGACAAAACAATTCATGAAAAAAAAAAAAAAAAAATTTAATGATTTTATTCAATTAATGATTTTGATGATTAACGTTTGTGATGATTCACATTTTGATGATTCACGTTGTGATGATTCACGTTTTGATGATTTGTGTTGTGATGATTCACATTTTGATGATTCACGTTTTGATGATTCATGTTGTGATGATTCACATTTTGATGATTTACGTTGTGATGATTCACATTTTGATGATTCATGTTGTGATGATTCACATTTTGATGATTCGTGTTGTGATGACTCACATTTTGATGATTCATGTTGTGATGATTCACATTTTGATGATTCATGTTGTGATGATTCACATTTTGATGATTCGTGTTGTGATGACTCACATTTTAATGATTCATGTTGTGATGATTCACATTTTGATGATTAGTGTTGTGATGATTCACATTTTGATGATTCACGTTTTGATGATTCACGTGTTCATGATTCACGTTTTGATGATTCATGTTGTGATGATTCACATTTTGATGATTCACATTTTAATGATTCACATTTTGATGATTCACATTTTAATGATTCACGTTTTCATGATTCACGTTTTCATGATTCACGTTTTGATGATTCATGTTGTGATGATTCATGTTGTGATGATTCATGTTGTGATGATTCACATTTTAATGATTCACGTTTTGATTTGTGTTGTTCTGATTCATGACTTCACTGATTGAGTTTGTCTAATTGACTCTTCACGTACTAAGAGCAAAACATCTGACTAACTAGTAAGACTAGTCTCACAATGTAGGCAAATCTAAAAACATGTTAATTCTGCCACAAGAACTTCACTTGTTTCTGAAATATACCAGGCTTTATATGGATGATCTTGGTTGGTTTTGGTGGTTGACAGACTGAACTAGCAGATGATTCAGACTTGGCTGGACCTGTTGCTCATTTTAGAACGGCAGCAAAACAGCAGCAGCAATCTGAGCATCTGATCATCAGCGTCTGCCTTAAATCACCAGTCCTCACTGCAAACGACTGACTTCTGTTTGCTTTTCCAGCGTCAGTGTGAGAATTCAGGCTGCTGTTGTTCCGCCGCTCCTCATTACAGTGCGTTTCTGAACATTCGCCTGGAGAGAATAACTCTTTCATCATGGGACTCTTAAATATTCCATAGACTGTGTGATTAATGTCAGATCCAGGAATAGCAGCATGTGCTAAAACGAGCTTGTCCTCTAATCGCATGTAATTACGTGATTCCAGTGGAAAAACATCAGCGGCGTCTCGTCTGCCTTCTCTTTTCCTTCTGGATGTGATCCGTCACTGAACATCACGCGTGCCTGGGAGCGCTGTGCCAAGGTTCTCTCAACGTTATGAGAAAACGTTCCTCCTGTAACGTTAATAAAACGTCGGTTCAAAGTGAACTGGTGTTTAATAATATTCTCAAAACATCAGCACAAAAATCACTCATGGAGTGGTTTTAATCTTTAGTTGGATGTTCGACTAACAATTTTTAAATGTTACTATTCTTTCAAAGAACATACAGAGATAATGTTTTCCTAACTTAACGTTTGAACGTTTGCAAAACAACACATTTTTGTGGGGTTTGTGCCTCTTGCTCAACACATCTAGAGCCGCGGGGAGAGACGGACCGCCGTCTTCAGGACCCTCAGTCTGTCCTCCGCTTCACATGCACATCCTGCTCTTTCAGTCTCTCTCTGATAAACGTCATCAGAGCGTGTGTTTTCCCTTCAGTTCCTGCTGAAATCAGCAGCTTCGTTTCCTCTTGTTGTGTGCAGTCATAACAGGACAGCGCGTGCCGAGGAGTTTCTTGATATTTAGAGGAAGCGTGTTGTGATCTGCCCTGCTAAATGACTAATTAAACAAATTACAGCCACATCTTCATCAGCGACGAGAGGAGAAACTCACGAACAAACCCAAAGACCTTCTGTCTCGTTCCGCACACGATTTTAGAAAAGACACGATTTTAAAGTGCGCTATTATGCTATTTTAAAGGTATTTTTGGCGGCTCCTCAACAGCTTCTCATTCATCCAAGCCCAGAAAAACTCTTTACTGTTATAATAATATCCACTGCAGCATCAGCTCTTTCTCTCCGTGTCTGAAACGCTTTGTTCGTAGATTCAGTCTCTCTAAGCCCCGCCCCTCTGAGAGCTGCTCTGCTCTGATTGGTCAGAACACAAGCTCAATCTCAGCGTGTGAATCTCAGCTCTTGATTGGCAGATACGAACAGTAACGATGGTGTGTGTTTTACCGTATCACACACAACCACAGGGATTAAGGGCGGAGCAAACAGACGCCAATCAACAGAAGAGGCGGGGCTTATGCTAATGAGTTACAAACCTGCGCCGGTTCAGCAGGAAGAGACACACGACTTGCTTCACGTCAGAATCACTTCTTTCTTTTAGGAAAAAATTACTTTATTTATCAGAGCTGTGATCTGTGAAACTTTTACATTCGCAAACATCCGCAATATAACGCAATATATACAAACTAAAAGTTCAAGCCTTGATTCCTGAGAAACGAATCAAACTGAAAATCTCTACCAATGGAGTCATAAAATAAACTCGTTCTGCCTTTGGATTAAATGTATTGTTGAGACGACAGATTGTAATCTTGTGTTGTTCTGCAGAATCTAGAGAAAGTTGAGATGTTACTGGAAAACAAGACGTGATCCCGAGGCAGAAAATGACGGCCTGCAGTGCCGAACTGAGCTTTTGCATTGTTCTGTAAAGAGCTGTAATTTATTCCTGGTTTAGTCTGTCCTGACTATATTAAACTGAAGCCGCAGAGATTCGGAGTGATTTTTAATAGCGGGT
Source organism: Rhodeus uyekii (assembly GCA_037043235.1). Classification (NCBI taxonomy): domain Eukaryota; kingdom Metazoa; phylum Chordata; class Actinopteri; order Cypriniformes; family Acheilognathidae; genus Rhodeus; species Rhodeus uyekii. Next base: position 20,361 of record JAWRVZ010000585.1, read on the forward strand.
TTCGCTCAGCTGTTTCGGGACTCCACCCGTTTCCACTCGCGTCTGTCCTGTACACTCTCTCATTGTGAGAAAAGCACCTTGGAAGAAACTCTCACTGCTTTATACGTTGATTAAATGTGTTTTCGTTTCAGGGCATGAAAGCAATTAAATCTAATCTTTGGATCTTGATACTTAAACACCATGATTTACTGCTCCAGTTTGACACAAACGCACTGAATAGCCACTTTTATCCTCTAAAGAGGAACTTTAATAGACGGATGTTTGCTTTGATGGAGAAAATCCCAGTGTTTTGCGCAGAACAGGTTGTTGTTGTAGGAATGCTGATTGTCCGGAGAGACGGAGGGATGGATGTGAAGCGTGACTGGACTCGTTCTGCTTCCATCAATGCTCTTCTTCTCTGGATGTGTCTGCTCTCGGGTCATGTGACTGCTCTCAGCCAATCACAGCCCTGCGTGAGTCTGCTGTTGATGTGGCAAATAAGTGGTTTCCTAAAGTCAGGCCGGACCACCAGCACTCAGACAGACTCTATATATATATATATCTCATGCTGCTGAATGATTAACACACATGGCACTGCTTTTACCGAGCATGATGGTATCAGGGCACTTTCTGGGGTGTGTGTGTGTGTGTGTGTGTGTGTGTGTGTGTGTGTGTGTGTGTGTTTCCATGCCACTGTGTTTCAGCAGGTGCTTGTGGGCATTTTTAATATCTTTGATTCATTTCCTCTGTTTTCGGCTCTCGTGTTTCTGTCGGTCAGTGGCGTTTCTGAACACGTTAAACGGCTGGAATGATATTCTAACATCTTAATCTACGACTCAAAATACAAACACAACATTCTCTCACAGTTATGAGCAAACGTTCGTCTTTAAACCATAACAGAACATTATCTGGTCTTTGATCATGTTCTCAGAACATCAGCACAAAAACACTCAGACATTGTTCATGGAACATTTTTACCTGCAATGTTTATTTGGATGTTCATCGGACGTTGAACACTCGCATCACCGCATGGGTTAGGGTTGGGTCGCCGCTCCCGGTCCGGTGGAGTTGGGTTATGTCCACGGCCTCGGGGGGGGCAAAAGAGCATCGAGATAACCAATGATCGAGAGAACCCATATAACATATATATTACCGATTTTCTCACATATAACCCGCAGATAATCCGCACACTCATATAGCCGCGGGTTTTGTGTAGAGCAGATCTTCACTCCTCCACGTGCGAATGAATCGCGCATGTGCGGGAAGCCGCCGATTATTTTGGCCAGGCTTTAGCGACTTTCCTTTGAAAATAGTTGGTAACACTACTCTCGAGTCACGAAATAACCATGAGAAGTGGAGAATTTGTCCCTCTTTTGTGCTCGAGATATTAGATTTCAGCAACATAAAAGAATCGACACAACCCACAAGAAAATACTGAGACAAACAGGGAGTTTAGCGGTTCTACTTCAAAAACGTCGATATTATAGTATTGGCGAGTTAACCGTGACTCGAGATAAGAGAACTCCACTGTATATTTATATATATATATTTCAACCTTCAGAGATTATTCAGAAATAATGTTTTCATAACTTGGCAAAGTTTGTCTCCTAAGCCCCGCCCCCAGGGCCAGTGCCAGCCAATCAGATGGCGACACACTTGACTGGTTCTGTGTCTGGTTCTGTTGGGTCATTCCAGACCCGATCCAGACCTGAATGCACCCGGGACTCATTGGAGTGTGTGTTCCTGCATGCGCTCGGCTCGAGAGAAACGCACAGGAAACACAAGCATCATTGGGTTTTGGCTGAACGTCGAGAACATCGAGATCTTTGTGTGAGCGACTGCTGACCACAAAACCAGCAGAACCTCCCAGTGTTTCGTCTGTGAGACACGCTCGAGTGTTTATTTACCAGCGGCATATATATGTGTGTGTGTGTGTGTGTGAGAGCGAGAGAGAGAGATTGTGTGTTTATGTTTGTGTGAGTGACTGTGTGAGACAGAGATTGTGTGAGTGTGTGTGTGTGTGTGTGTGTGTGTGTGTGTGTGTGTGTGTCTGTGTGAGTGTGTGTGAGTGTGAGAGAGAGAGATTGTGTGTTTATGTTTGTGTGAGTGACTGTGTGAGACAGAGATTGTGTGAGTGTGTGTGTGTGTGTGTGTGTGTGTGTGTGTGTGTGTGTGTGTGTCTGTGTGAGTGTGTGTGAGTGTGAGAGAGAGAGATTGTGTGTTTGTGTTTGAATGACTGTGTGTGAGAGAGAGATTGTATATTTGTGAGTGTGTGTGTGTGAGAGATTGAGAGATTGTGTGTTTATGTTTGTGTGAGTGACTGTGTGAGAGAGAGATTGTGTGTTTGCGTGTGTGAGTGTGAGTGTGTGAGAGAGAGAGAGATTGTGTGTTTATGTTTGTGTGAGTGACTGTGTGAGACAGAGATTGTGTGTTTGCGTGTGTGAGTGTGAGTGTGTGAGAGAGAGATTGTGTGTTTATGTTTGTGTGAGTGGACTGTGTGAGAGAGAGATTGTGTGTTTGCGTGTGTGAGTGTGAGTGTGTGAGAGAGTGATTGTGTGTTTATGTTTGTGTGAGTGTGAGTGTGTGAGAGAGAGATTGTGTGTTTGCGTGTGTGAGTGTGAGTGTGTGAGAGAGAGATTGTGTGTTTATGTTTGTGTGAGTGTGAGTGTGTGAGAGAGAGATTGTGTGTTTGCGTGTGTGAGTGTGAGTGTGTGAGAGAGAGATTGTGTGTTTGCGTGTGTGAGTGTGTGAGAGAGAGATTGTGTGTTTGCGTGTGTGAGTGTGAGTGTGTGAGAGAGTGATTGTGTGTTTATGTTTGTGTGAGTGTGAGTGTGTGAGAGAGAGATTGTGTGTTTGTGTGTGTGAGTGTGAGTGTGTGAGAGAGAGATTGTGTGTTTATGTTTGTGTGAGTGTGAGTGTGTGAGAGAGAGATTGTGTGTTTGCGTGTGTGAGTGTGAGTGTGTGAGAGAGAGATTGTGTGTTTGCGTGTGTGAGTGTGTGAGAGAGAGATTGTGTGTTTGCGTGTGTGAGTGTGAGTGTGTGAGAGAGTGATTGTGTGTTTATGTTTGTGTGAGTGTGAGTGTGTGAGAGAGAGATTGTGTGTTTGCGTGTGTGAGTGTGTGAGAGAGAGATTGTGTGTTTGCGTGTGTGAGTGTGAGTGTGTGAGAGAGTGATTGTGTGTTTATGTTTGTGTGAGTGTGAGTGTGTGAGAGAGAGATTGTGTGTTTGCGTGTGTGAGTGTGAGTGTGTGAGAGAGAGATTGTGTGTTTGCGTGTGTGAGTGTGTGAGAGAGAGATTGTGTGTTTGCGTGTGTGAGTGTGAGTGTGTGAGAGAGAGATTGTGTGTTTGCGTGTGTGAGTGTGAGTGTGTGAGAGAGAGATTGTGTGTTTGCGTGTGTGAGTGTGAGTGTGTGAGAGAGAGATTGTGTGTTTGCGTGTGTGAGTGTGAGTGTGTGTGAGAGAGATTGTGTGTTTGTGTGTGTGAGTGTGAGTGTGTGTGAGAGAGATTGTGTGTTTGTGTGTGTGAGTGTGAGTGTGTGAGAGAGAGATTGTGTGTTTGCGTGTGTGAGTGTGAGTGTGTGAGAGAGAGATTGTATGTTTGTGTGTGTGAGTGTGAGTGTGAGTGTGTGAGAGAGAGATTGTGTGTTTGCGTGTGTGAGTGTGAGTGTGTGAGAGAGAGATTGTATGTTTGTGTGTGTGAGTGTGAGTGTGTGAGAGAGAGATTGTGTGTTTGTGTGTGTGAGTGTGAGTGTGTGAGAGAGAGATTGTGTGTGTGTGAGTGTGAGTGTGTGAGAGAGAGATTGTGTGTTTGTGTGTGTGAGTGTGAGTGTGTGAGAGAGAGATTGTGTGTTTGTGTGTGTGAGTGTGAGTGTGTGAGAGAGAGATTGTGTGTTTGTGTGTGTGAGTGTGAGTGTGTGAGAGAGAGATTGTGTGTTTGCGTGTGTGAGTGTGAGTGTGTGAGAGAGAGATTGTGTGTTTGCGTGTGTGAGTGTGAGTGTGTGAGAGAGAGATTGTGTGTTTGCGTGTGTGAGTGTGAGTGTGTGAGAGAGAGATTGTGTGTTTGCGTGTGTGAGTGTGAGTGTGTGTGAGAGAGATTGTGTGTTTGTGTGTGTGAGTGTGAGTGTGTGTGAGAGAGATTGTGTGTTTGTGTGTGTGAGTGTGAGTGTGTGAGAGAGAGATTGTGTGTTTGCGTGTGTGAGTGTGAGTGTGTGAGAGAGAGATTGTATGTTTGTGTGTGTGAGTGTGAGTGTGTGAGAGAGAGATTGTGTGTTTGCGTGTGTGAGTGTGAGTGTGTGAGAGAGAGATTGTGTGTTTGTGTGTGTGAGTGTGAGTGTGTGAGAGAGAGATTGTGTGTTTGTGTGTGTGAATGTGTGTGAAGTTTGTTTATTAATTCAGACCATTTACTTCTTCATTTGTGTCGTCAGGAAACTGTGGGACTCCAAGATGGAGGATCCAGCCACAAGGTACAACTTCTTTTACTGTTTATTTTCACATTTGCTGAGCGGCGAGCGAGACGGATCTGAACGGTGTGTGTCTGCAGGTCTGCGGTCGGTAAGAAGGGCTTCTGGGTCGAGAGGGTTCAGTGTTCGGGCACAGAGGTTTCCCTGGCGCAGTGCCGGGCGCTGCTGTCCGTTCCGCGTCGGGACACTCCCTGCGCCGGAGGGATGCATGCGGTGGTGCGCTGCGTTCCGGGCGCTCAGTTCTCCAGAATCTCCACCTCCGGACACCCACAGGCTCCACCCCCTCTGAACGTGAGCTCACACACACACAAACTCACACATACATACACACACACACACAAACAGACACACACACACACTCGCATACATACACACACACACACACACAAACAGACACACACACACACACTCACATACATACACACTCACACACACACACAAACAGACACACACACACACACACTCACATACATACACACTCACACACACACACAAACTCACACACACACACGCTCTGCTCCGTGAGGATGTGTGACCCGCGGCTCCTCTTGTCCCGCAGGCGGTGCGGCTGAAGGCGGGTCCGCGGCTGGGTGAGGGTCGGGTGGAGGTGCTGCGCGAGGGGAAGTGGGGGACGGTGTGTGACCACCTGTGGGACCTGCCAGCTGCCAGTGTGGTGTGCCGAGAGCTGGGCTTCGGCTCGGCCCGACAGGCCCTGCGAGGAGCCGTCATGGGGCAAGGTAACGCACTGTGAACTTACCGTGGTAAAGTGAGTTTACACAGGCCACAGATCCAGCCGATAAGAGCTGCTCGCTTCAGCCGTTTCCTCTTTTCCCAGTGAACGATGGAATTGTTTGAGTTTTTCAGGCTTGAAAGGATTTTTTCTCAACCAGTCTAAACAGAAACTCACGGTTCAGACGCGGGGAACGTTTCTTTCAGTGTGACTTTCTATGGAAAAATATTGTTTACATTTTTCAAATTATAACATTTTGTTTTTTGAAAGGGAGGGGAATCAAACGTTTCTAAATAAATAAATGAAATTATAAAATTTTGTTTGTGTGGGGTGTGGGGGTGGAGGCATAAAAAAAAGTCATAAAATTAGAATATCATCAAAAAGTTGATTTATTTCACTAATTCCATTCAAAAAGTGAAACTTGTATATTATATTTATTTATTACACACAGACCGAAGGAAAATCCCCAACAAAAATTGTGAAAAGGTTCAATATTGACACACTAATCAGCTAATTAACTCAAAACACCTAGTTGTGTAGCTGCACAATCATGAGGAAGACTGCTGACTGGACAGTTGTCCAAAAGACGACCTTTGACACCTTGCAGGAGGAGGCCAAGACACAAAAGGTCATTGCAGAAGAGGCTGCTGTTCACAGCTCTGTGTCCAAACACATTCATAGAGAGGCGAAGGGAAAGATTTGGTAGAAACAAGTGCACAAGCAATAGGGATAACCCAACCTGAAGAGGATTGAGAAACAAAACCCATTCAAACGTGTGTGTGAGATTCACAGAGAGTGACTGCAGCTGGAGTCAGTGCTTCAAGATCCACTGCACACAGACGGATGCAAGACATGGTTTCAGTCCTTGAACAACAGACAGCGTCTCAAGCGCCTCGCCTGGGATAAAGGAAAGAAGGACTGGACTGCTGCTGAGTGTCCAGAGTTATGTTCTCTGATGAACGTAAATGTTGGGGTCCCAGAGTCTGGAGGAAGAGAGGAGAGGGACACACTCCACGCTGCTTGAGCTCCAGTGTGAAGTTTCCACAGTCAGTGATGGTTTGGGTTGCATGTCATCTGCTGGTGTTGGTCCAGTGTGTTTTCTGAGGTCAAGGGTCAACGCAGCCGTACACCAGGAAGTTTTAGAGCACTTCCTGCTTCCTGCTGCTGACCAACTTTATGGAGATGCAGATTTAATTCATGTGTTTGTTGCTTCACCATGAGTTTTCCCAGCATGCTCTAGTGTGACTGCAATCGTTGAGTTTCATGGGTTTTGAGACATTGGGGACTTCATAACACCAACACACAGACAGTCTCGTCTGCACACACACACACACACACATGTCTCTCCGTCCTGCTGCTATTTTTATCTATTAAATGCTTCCATTTGGCCAGTGTGTGTCATTTACTGCATTCACGTTTGTCTTGTGATCCGGCCAGATGCAGTTTCTGCCAAACACAACGTGCTCAAGACTATTTCCAGCAGCTAAACTGGGCTGTGGTGTCCGAGCGAGTGTGTGTGTTGGTTAATAATGTGTGTGTGTGTTGTTGGTTAATAATGTGTGTGTGTGTGCAGGAACGGGTCTGATCCACATGAATGCAGTGCAGTGTTTGGGTTCTGAGAGCTCCATCACGCAGTGCCGCTTCCAGGAGGTTCCGCTGGGCTCCTGCAAACACACTCAGGACGCGTCTGTGCGCTGCAACGTCCCCGACACCGGCCTTAGCGCCACGGTTCGGCTGGCGGGCGGCCGGGAGGCTGCGGAGGGCCGGGTGGAGGTGCTGATGGAGGTGGATGGGCAGCGGCGCTGGGGCTCCGTCTGCAGTGAGAACTGGGGCATCAATGAGGCGATGGTGGTGTGTCGTCAGCTCGGTCTCGGCTTCGCCTCCAGAGCCCATCAGGTGCCCGACACGCCCGGCAAACACGCTCGCCCAACCAATCACGCTCGCCCAACCAAACACGCTCGCCCAACCAATCACACTCGCCCAACCAAACACACTCACCCAACCAATCACGCTCACCCAACCAATCACGCTCACCCAACCAATCACACTCACCCAACCAATCACACTCACCCAACCAAACACACTCACCCAACCAATCACGCTCGCCCAACCAAACACGCTCGCCCAACCAATCACGCTCGCCCAACCAAACACGCTCGCCCAACCAATCACACTCGCCCAACCAAACACACTCACCCAACCAAACACACTCACCCAACCAATCACGCTCGCCCAACCAAACACGCTCGCCCAACCAATCACGCTCGCCCAACCAAACACGCTCGCCCAACCAATCACACTCGCCCAACCAAACACACTCACCCAACCAATCACGCTCGCCCAACCAAACACGCTCGCCCAACCAATCACGCTCGCCCAACCAAACACGCTCGCCCAACCAATCACACTCGCCCAACCAAACACACTCACCCAACCAATCACGCTCGCCCAACCAAACACGCTCGCCCAACCAAACACGCTCGCCCAACCAAACACACTCACCCAACCAATCACACTCACCCAACCAATCACGCTCGCCCAACCAAACACGCTCGCCCAACCAATCACACTCGCCCAACCAAACACACTCACCCAACCAATCACACTCACCCAACCAAACACACTCACCCAACCAAACACACTCACCCAACCAATCACGCTCGCCCAACCAAACACACTCACCCAACCAATCACACTCACCCAACCAAACACACTCACCCAACCAAACACACTCACCCAACCAATCACGCTCGCCCAACCAAACACACTCGCCCAACCAATCACGCTCGCCCAACCAAACACGCTCGCCCAACCAATCACACTCGCCCAACCAAACACACTCACCCAACCAATCACACTCACCCAACCAAACACACTCACCCAACCAAACACACTCACCCAACCAATCACGCTCGCCCAACCAAACACACTCGCCCAACCAATCACGCTCGCCCAACCAAACACGCTCGCCCAACCAATCACACTCGCCCAACCAAACACACTCACCCAACCAATCACACTCACCCAACCAAACACACTCACCCAACCAAACACACTCACCCAACCAAACACGCTCGCCCAACCAAACACACTCACCCAACCAATCACACTCACCCAACCAAACACACTCACCCAACCAAACACACTCACCCAACCAATCACGCTCGCCCAACCAAACACGCTCGCCCAACCAATCACGCTCGCCCAACCAAACACGCTCGCCCAACCAATCACACTCGCCCAACCAAACACACTCACCCAACCAATCACGCTCGCCCAACCAAACACGCTCGCCCAACCAAACACGCTCGCCCAACCAAACACGCTCGCCCAACCAATCACGCTCGCCCAACCAAACACGCTCGCCCAACCAATCACACTCGCCCAACCAAACACACTCACCCAACCAATCACGCTCGCCCAACCAAACACGCTCGCCCAACCAAACACGCTCGCCCAACCAAACACACTCACCCAACCAAACACACTCACCCAACCAATCACGCTCGCCCAACCAAACACGCTCGCCCAACCAAACACACTCGCCCAACCAAACACACTCACCCAACCAATCACGCTCGCCCAACCAAACACGCTCGCCCAACCAAACACGCTCGCCCAACCAAACACGCTCGCCCAACCAATCACGCTCACCCAACCAATCACACTCACCCAACCAATCACACTCACCCAACCAATCACGCTCGCCCAACCAAACACGCTCGCCCAACCAATCACACTCGCCCAACCAAACACACTCACCCAACCAATCACGCTCACCCAACCAAACACACTCACCCAACCAATCACACTCGCCCAACCAAACACACTCACCCAACCAATCACGCTCACCCAACCAAACACACTCACCCAACCAATCACGCTCACCCAACCAAACACACTCACCCAACCAAACACACTCACCCAACCAATCACACTCACCCAACCAAACACACTCGCCCAACCAATCACACTCGCCCAACCAAACACACTCACCCAACCAATCACGCTCACCCAACCAATCACACTCGCCCAACCAAACACGCTCACCCAACCAATCACGCTCACCCAACCAAACACGCTCACCCAACCAATCACGCTCACCCAACCAAACACACTCACCCAACCAATCACGCTCGCCCAACCAAACACGCTCGCCCAACCAAACACACTCGCCCAACCAATCACGCTCACCCAACCAATCACACTCGCCCAACCAAACACACTCACCCAACCAATCACACTCGCCCAACCAATCACACTCACCCAACCAAACACACTCGCCCAACCAATCACACTCGCCCAACCAATCACACTCACCCAACCAATCACACTCGCCCAACCAAACACACTCGCCGAACCAATCACACTCACCCAACCAATCACACTCACCCAACCAAACACACTCGCCGAACCAATCACACTCGCCCAACCAATCACACTCACCCAACCAAACACACTCACCCAACCAAACACACTCACCCAACCAATCACGCTCGCCCAACCAAACACACTCGCCCAACCAATCACGCTCGCCCAACCAAACACGCTCGCCCAACCAATCACACTCGCCCAACCAAACACACTCACCCAACCAATCACACTCACCCAACCAAACACACTCACCCAACCAAACACACTCACCCAACCAATCACGCTCGCCCAACCAAACACACTCGCCCAACCAATCACGCTCGCCCAACCAAACACGCTCGCCCAACCAATCACACTCGCCCAACCAAACACACTCACCCAACCAATCACACTCACCCAACCAAACACACTCACCCAACCAAACACGCTCGCCCAACCAAACACACTCACCCAACCAATCACACTCACCCAACCAAACACACTCACCCAACCAAACACACTCACCCAACCAATCACGCTCGCCCAACCAAACACGCTCGCCCAACCAATCACGCTCGCCCAACCAAACACGCTCGCCCAACCAATCACACTCGCCCAACCAAACACACTCACCCAACCAATCACGCTCGCCCAACCAAACACGCTCGCCCAACCAAACACGCTCGCCCAACCAAACACGCTCGCCCAACCAATCACGCTCGCCCAACCAAACACGCTCGCCCAACCAATCACACTCGCCCAACCAAACACACTCACCCAACCAATCACGCTCGCCCAACCAAACACGCTCGCCCAACCAAACACGCTCGCCCAACCAAACACACTCACCCAACCAAACACACTCACCCAACCAATCACGCTCGCCCAACCAAACACGCTCGCCCAACCAAACACACTCGCCCAACCAAACACACTCACCCAACCAATCACGCTCGCCCAACCAAACACGCTCGCCCAACCAAACACGCTCGCCCAACCAAACACGCTCGCCCAACCAATCACGCTCACCCAACCAATCACACTCACCCAACCAATCACACTCACCCAACCAATCACGCTCGCCCAACCAAACACGCTCGCCCAACCAATCACACTCGCCCAACCAAACACACTCACCCAACCAATCACGCTCACCCAACCAAACACACTCACCCAACCAATCACACTCGCCCAACCAAACACACTCACCCAACCAATCACGCTCACCCAACCAAACACACTCACCCAACCAATCACGCTCACCCAACCAAACACACTCACCCAACCAAACACACTCACCCAACCAATCACACTCGCCCAACCAAACACACTCGCCCAACCAATCACACTCGCCCAACCAAACACACTCACCCAACCAATCACGCTCACCCAACCAATCACACTCGCCCAACCAAACACGCTCACCCAACCAATCACGCTCACCCAACCAAACACGCTCACCCAACCAATCACGCTCACCCAACCAAACACACTCACCCAACCAATCACGCTCGCCCAACCAAACACGCTCGCCCAACCAAACACACTCGCCCAACCAATCACGCTCACCCAACCAATCACACTCGCCCAACCAAACACACTCACCCAACCAATCACACTCGCCCAACCAATCACACTCACCCAACCAAACACACTCGCCCAACCAATCACACTCGCCCAACCAATCACACTCACCCAACCAATCACACTCGCCCAACCAAACACACTCGCCGAACCAATCACACTCACCCAACCAATCACACTCACCCAACCAAACACACTCGCCGAACCAATCACACTCGCCCAACCAATCACACTCACCCAACCAATCACACTCACCCAACCAAACACACTCGCCGAACCAATCACACTCGCCCAACCAATCACACTCGCCCAACCAATCACACTCACCCAACCAATCACACTCGCCCAACCAAACACACTCGCCGAACCAATCACACTCACCCAACCAATCACACTCACCCAACCAATCACACTCGCCGAACCAATCACACTCACCCAACCAATCACACTCACCCAACCAAACACACTCGCCGAACCAATCACACTCGCCCAACCAATCACACTCGCCCAACCAATCACACTCGCCGAACCAATCACACTCGCCCAACCAAACACACTCACCCAACCAATCACACTCACCCAACCAAACACACTCACCCAACCAAACACACTCGCCGAACCAATCACACTCGCCCAACCAATCACACTCGCCCAACCAATCACACTCGCCCAACCAAACACACTCGCCGAACCAATCACACTCGCCCAACCAATCACACTCGCCCAACCAATCACACTCGCCCAACCAAACACACTCGCCCAACCAAACACACTCGCCGAACCAATCACACTCGCCCAACCAAACACACTCGCCGAACCAATCACACTCGCCCAACCAATCACACTCGCCCAACCAATCACACTCGCCCAACCAATCACACTCGCCCAACCAATCACGCTCACCCAACCAATCACACTCGCCCAACCAATCACACTCGCCCAACCAAACACACTCACCCAACCAATCACACTCACCCAACCAATCACACTCGCCCAACCAATCACACTCGCCCAACCAAACACACTCACCCAACC
>JAWRVZ010000585.1:37500-52500 GCA_037043235.1 Rhodeus uyekii
GTGCGGTGCTTTGGCTGTCCTCAAAGGAAACAACTCTACCCACTTTGAGCAATAATCCACCACCACAAGTAAATGTTCATTTTGTTTGCTACTCCTGGGAAAAGGGCCCATGAGATCAACCCCAAGCATGTATCCTGGTTCGACTACTGCTGTGCTTTGTAATAGTCCATACGGCTTTTCCTGAGAAGGTTTGATCTTTTGACAGGTGTGACAATTCTTACAATACTTCCATACATCACTTCGTATACTGGGCCAATATACAGTCTCCAACAGTCTCAGTAAAGTCTTTAACTTTCCTCTGTGTCCGCTAAGCGGATTGTCATGGGCATATTGCAAAAAAGCCTGCCGATGGAGCCCTGGTATGACCAACTGGAGTTTTTGGCCTTTTGTCCCATCAGGAACACTGCGAAACAACAGCCCATTCTCTATCACATACTGCATCCGGGTCACATCTAATGTAGCATGCTGTTCAACTTTGTTAAGCAAATCTTGAATTTGCTTAACAAATCTGTAACTCTCAGCAGACCAAATACATGGATATTAAAAAGGAGGACTCTGACTAGAAATAATGTTCAGACCCAGAAATCAAACAAAAGCCAAATCAACCAAATTGTATGCAAAAGTGTTTATATTAAATAACCCACATATGTACCAACCCAACGAACACAGCATAGAAAAGATATTTCATAAACGGTCCTCTAGAATTCTTCATCTGAAGGTGAAGAGCAGGTGAGGAGTTGCAGATTCCAAAGTCAATATGATTGTCCAGTTGATAATGTCATAATGTCATCCCCATCATACTTTGGATTCCATAGTTCTCACCATCATAGAACAGTGTGGTGCAAAAGTGTCTCTTCATATATGTTTATCCACTGATGGTATATGGTCACCACAACACCCATGAATCTGACCGGTAAATCATGAAGTCCTTTTTGGATGGGCTTAAAACAACTGTTTCCCAACCCGGACTATAGTAGTAAAGTAAGTTCCAGAGAAGGCCATGCTTCTCTCCAAACAAAATATAACAATATATGAAGAGACACTTTTGCACCACACTGTTCATCTGAAGGTGAAGAGCAGGTGAGGAGTTGCAGATTCCAAAGTCAATATGATTGTCCAGTTGATAATGTCATAATGTCATCCCCATCATACTTTGGATTCCATAGTTCTCACCATCATAGAACAGTGTGGTGCAAAAGTGTCTCTTCATATATGTTTATCCACTGATGGTATATGGTCACCACAACACCCATGAATCTGACCGGTAAATCATGAAGTCCTTTCTAAACAAAAACATACAATCTAACATAAGAAACAAACAATACTTTGAAACATCCCGTAAATACAACGGTACAAAGCTTTAACACCACCAAAAGAATAAAATAAACTAAACACTTACTTGGATGGGCTTAAAACAACTGTTTCCCAACCCGGACTATAGTAGTAAAGTAAGTTCCAGAGAAGGCCATGCTTCTCTCCAAACAATACCCTTACTCTATTTTGCTCTGACCTTTATACCAGAGGGATTAGTACTCAGGAGAGCCCTCTTAAGTATAGGAGAGGTATTACAGAAAAAGAAAAACCCTAGTAACTGCTCTACGCACCGTTACATACCCCCTCACTCAATAAAAAAAATTTGCCCCACCATGGCAAATTTTCAAATTCTGTATGTGATAGGTATCTACGTTGGCAGGGTCAGACACTAGTGAAACTCTGTAGTTCACTGGACCTAACTGTTTTATAATTTTAGCAGGGCCTTTCCACTTAGGTGAAAGTTTAGCCATAAAACCCTCATCCCCTTTTGATAAAGGATGTGTCCGCACCCAAACTGTATCTCCGACCTGGAACTGCCTCGACTGATGTCGTTGGTCGTAATATTTTTTCTGTTTGGCTTGGGCTCGCGCAACATTTTCCTTTACCACTCGGATGAGGTCTTTCTGCCGTTCCATAGCGGGTTGGAGCGGGCTAGAAACAGGTAGTTGTAAAGCTCTTTCCAAAGGTCCTTTCAGTTTTCTTCCCAGAGCAATCTCCGCAGGAGTAAACCCAGTACTTTCATGCCATGCTGAATTTACGGCAAACCTGAATTCAGCCAACCACCTATCCCATTTGCGATGGTTATCTTCTACATAGGAGGCGATCATTATCTTCAAGTTTCTGTTTACTCGCTCTGTAAGGTTGGTCTGGGGATGATAAGCAGTGGTTAGCTTTTGCACAACTCCCCATTGTTTACATACTGAAGTGAGTAATTGAGAGGTAAATTGTGTACCTCTATCTGACACCAGATATGCCGGAGTTCCCCATCTAGTAAAGATTTCCTCTATCAGTATTTTCGAAATGTGCGGTGCTTTGGCTGTCCTCAAAGGAAACAACTCTACCCACTTTGAGCAATAATCCACCACCACAAGTAAATGTTCATTTTGTTTGCTACTCCTGGGAAAAGGGCCCATGAGATCAACCCCAAGCATGTATCCTGGTTCGACTACTGCTGTGCTTTGTAATAGTCCATACGGCTTTTCCTGAGAAGGTTTGATCTTTTGACAGGTGTGACAATTCTTACAATACTTCCATACATCACTTCGTATACTGGGCCAATATACAGTCTCCAACAGTCTCAGTAAAGTCTTTAACTTTCCTCTGTGTCCGCTAAGCGGATTGTCATGGGCATATTGCAAAAAAGCCTGCCGATGGAGCCCTGGTATGACCAACTGGAGTTTTTGGCCTTTTGTCCCATCAGGAACACTGCGAAACAACAGCCCATTCTCTATCACATACTGCATCCGGGTCACATCTAATGTAGCATGCTGTTCAACTTTGTTAAGCAAATCTTGAATTTCACAGTCACTACTTTGTGAAGTCGCAATTTGGGTGAGGTCCACTGGCAGATTACATGACTGATCAGAAGGACTGACAACAGTTGTAAGAAAAAGCAGATCAGATGGATTGTTAGATTCATGGTTTCGAGACAGCACATCAGGAACCACATTGCACTGACCTTTTCTGTATTTTACGGTAAAATGGAAACCTTGTAAACGAATAGTCCAACGGATGAGACGTGATGAAGGCTTTGGATGTTGGAAGGCCCATGTTAAAGCAGCATGATCTGTGATAACTTCGAAAGGGCTACCTTCCAAATACGGTCTCCACTTTTCCACCGCCCATACCACAGCTAAACACTCTTTTTCTGAGACAGAGTAAGTTTTCTCAGCACCTCTGAGTAACCGAGAGGCATAAGCAATGACATGCTCTTCTCCTTCAGACTCTTGGGTGAGCACGGCTCCTAGACCGATGTCGCTGGCATCCGTCTGTACTCGAAAAGACTTATTGAAGTCAGGAGTTACCAATACAGGTGCTTGTACCAAGTCTTGCTTGAGAACGTCAAATGCCTGTTGACAATTTTCATTCCAAGACCATTTGGCATTCTTTTGTTTCAGGGAGTGTAATGGAGCGGCTTTTTCTGAAAACTGGGATATGAACCGATGATACCAACCCGCAAGTCCCAAGAATCTTTGCACATCCTTAACAGTTTGCGGTACTGGAAAAGACTTTATTGCAGCAACCTTGTTTGGGTCAGTAGTCACTCCCTTTTCTGAAACTACATGTCCAAGGAACGTTAGGGATCGCTGAATGAGGTTGCATTTTTTTAGATTAAGGGTGAGACCGGCTTGATGGAGACATGCGAGAACTTGATGTAGGTGTTGTAGATGTTCAGATACAGATTTGGAATACACAACTATATCGTCAATGTATACCATACAACATTTTCCTTTAACCTCTCGAAGCACATGTTCCATAAGTCTCTGAAATGATGCTGCCGCATTTTTCAGTCCGAAAGGAAGACACAGGAACTCATATAGCCCTGTTGATGTTACAAACGCTGTCTTCTGAATACTGTCTGGCTCCATCTCCAGCTGCCAATAACCACTTTTGAGATCGAGCGTGCTGAAAGTAGTAGCTCCATTCAGTGACTCCAGGATTTCTTGAATTTGAGGCATCGGATAGGCATCTAGGTGAGTTTTAGAGTTTAGCCCTCTATAATCGATGCAGAACCTAGATCCACCATCCTTTTTTGGAACTATCACTACAGGAGAGGCCCATGGAGAGGTAGATGGTTGGATGACTCCTTTTTTTAGAAGCTCATCCACTTCCTCTTCGATAAACTGTTGTTTTTCTCTAGACACCCGATAGGCACGCCGCCGCACAGGTACCTCATCCGTAGTAAGGATACGGTGCTTCACAAGGTCAGTTCGACCAATCTCTTGGGTACACACTGATGGCCAGCTTAACAACAAATCTTCTAATTGTTTCCTCATATAGCCCTCAGTATCGGCTGCTTTAACAAGTTGTTGTATTTGCTGTTTGGACTCATTGTGATTCCTTGGAGAGTTTACTGCAAGGTAGAAATGCAGCGAAGGGTATACATTGTGATGAAGAAATGGAAACCAGTTATATTCCTCAGTTTCTTCTTCGGCAGTTAAGCTATACTGGGCTCTGCTAAAGTCCAGTACCATCCTGCTCTTCAATAGAAAATCAATGCCTAGGATAACGGGAACAGTTAAGTCAATATCCCGCATAATATAAAATGTCAAAGGCACTGTCTGTTCTTGCACTTCGCATTTCCAAAATACCTTCCCCACTGCAGTTTGTCTTTGTCCATTTGCCAATAGAAAATGCTGCTCTTCACTAGATTGATACAGTTCTTGTCGGCACAGCTGCTTCCATACAGACTCTTGAATCAAAGAGAAAGTACTCCCTGTATCAACTATGGAGACAATATACCGGTCTTGTAGAACTATTGGAATGGCAATGTTCTTATAGTTTTGTTGTACTACAGACAGCTGGCAGGCTTGCACCACTTTATTACTTGCATAGGGTGGTTTCTGTTGACGATCGGAGTCAACCGTTTTCTTCTTCTGCTCTCCAGCATTTGCCTGACACCAGTACCTCTTAGCCTCATCAAAGTCTCTTTCTATTTGAGTTCCTATTCGAACCAAATCCTCAACATCCTTGATTGTACCTCTTAAAAGACTAGCAAGTCGTGGATTGCAATTCCTCAGGATCGAATGAACTATCTCTTTCTCAGTCATTTCCTTCTTCCACCTCAGACACAGCGCTCTATATTGAAAAGCAAAATCCCGGATACTCTCCTTGACTCCCTGCTTTCGTTCAAGTAATTTCCTTGATGCTAGCTCATTATAGTCTTCACTTAAGAAAGAACTCAAGAATCTCTCCTTGAACCGTTTCCAATTAGTCACTTTTTTTTGCTCTGCTCTCCACCAATCCTTAGCAGTTCCTTTTAACACAGCAGTAAGTGAAGCTAGGATCTCCTCCTCATTCAAAGGCCGTACAGCAAAATACTCCTCGCACTGCTCAACAAACACAACTGGATCATCTTCCTGGGAGTTGTTGAAACTAGGGAATTCAAGTTTTACTGGTGGGTTGTATTGTATGGAGGTCTGATTGCTCTGTGTAGACTGATCCGTATAGATAGAGGAACTGGGCTTTATACCATAAGTATTATCTAAGGACTTATGGCTTGAGTCAATTGGGGTGAAGGATGGTGTTCTTATGGATTTAAATTTGCGTTCTAACTGACTATCTCTTCTCTTTAAACAGTCAACCATGGATTGTTCCAAGTCCTTCATTAACATGTCTACATGTTGTTTCACCCTGTCACATTCACGTTGCACATGATATGAAATTTTATCCTCCAACTTCCTGCAATGTTTCTCCACCTCTACAGATGAAATATGTTCACTCATCCTCTGCTCCATATCTGTTAACCGATTTTCTAAAGAGGTAATGCGTGCATAAAGGATGGCATTCTCAGAAAATGGTTGACCGTTTGATTCTTCATCCCTTTCTATTGGAGGTGGCAATGGTGGTGGTGGAAAAAGGAATTCATCATCAAGATCCTTGTCTTCAGCTTGAGAACTCTCAGCAGACCAAATACATGGATATTAAAAAGGAGGACTCTGACTAGAAATAATGTTCAGACCCAGAAATCAAACAAAAGCCAAATCAACCAAATTGTATGCAAAAGTGTTTATATTAAATAACCCACATATGTACCAACCCAACGAACACAGCATAGAAAAGATATTTCATAAACGGTCCTCTAGAATTCTTCATCTGAAGGTGAAGAGCAGGTGAGGAGTTGCAGATTCCAAAGTCAATATGATTGTCCAGTTGATAATGTCATAATGTCATCCCCATCATACTTTGGATTCCATAGTTCTCACCATCATAGAACAGTGTGGTGCAAAAGTGTCTCTTCATATATGTTTATCCACTGATGGTATATGGTCACCACAACACCCATGAATCTGACCGGTAAATCATGAAGTCCTTTCTAAACAAAAACATACAATCTAACATAAGAAACAAACAATACTTTGAAACATCCCGTAAATACAACGGTACAAAGCTTTAACACCACCAAAAGAATAAAATAAACTAAACACTTACTTGGATGGGCTTAAAACAACTGTTTCCCAACCCGGACTATAGTAGTAAAGTAAGTTCCAGAGAAGGCCATGCTTCTCTCCAAACAATACCCTTACTCTATTTTGCTCTGACCTTTATACCAGAGGGATTAGTACTCAGGAGAGCCCTCTTAAGTATAGGAGAGGTATTACAGAAAAAGAAAAACCCTAGTAACTGCTCTACGCACCGTTACATACCCCCTCACTCAATAAAAAAAATTTGCCCCACCATGGCAAATTTTCAAATTCTGTATGTGATAGGTATCTACGTTGGCAGGGTCAGACACTAGTGAAACTCTGTAGTTCACTGGACCTAACTGTTTTATAATTTTAGCAGGGCCTTTCCACTTAGGTGAAAGTTTAGCCATAAAACCCTCATCCCCTTTTGATAAAGGATGTGTCCGCACCCAAACTGTATCTCCGACCTGGAACTGCCTCGACTGATGTCGTTGGTCGTAATATTTTTTCTGTTTGGCTTGGGCTCGCGCAACATTTTCCTTTACCACTCGGATGAGGTCTTTCTGCCGTTCCATAGCGGGTTGGAGCGGGCTAGAAACAGGTAGTTGTAAAGCTCTTTCCAAAGGTCCTTTCAGTTTTCTTCCCAGAGCAATCTCCGCAGGAGTAAACCCAGTACTTTCATGCCATGCTGAATTTACGGCAAACCTGAATTCAGCCAACCACCTATCCCATTTGCGATGGTTATCTTCTACATAGGAGGCGATCATTATCTTCAAGTTTCTGTTTACTCGCTCTGTAAGGTTGGTCTGGGGATGATAAGCAGTGGTTAGCTTTTGCACAACTCCCCATTGTTTACATACTGAAGTGAGTAATTGAGAGGTAAATTGTGTACCTCTATCTGACACCAGATATGCCGGAGTTCCCCATCTAGTAAAGATTTCCTCTATCAGTATTTTCGAAATGTGCGGTGCTTTGGCTGTCCTCAAAGGAAACAACTCTACCCACTTTGAGCAATAATCCACCACCACAAGTAAATGTTCATTTTGTTTGCTACTCCTGGGAAAAGGGCCCATGAGATCAACCCCAAGCATGTATCCTGGTTCGACTACTGCTGTGCTTTGTAATAGTCCATACGGCTTTTCCTGAGAAGGTTTGATCTTTTGACAGGTGTGACAATTCTTACAATACTTCCATACATCACTTCGTATACTGGGCCAATATACAGTCTCCAACAGTCTCAGTAAAGTCTTTAACTTTCCTCTGTGTCCGCTAAGCGGATTGTCATGGGCATATTGCAAAAAAGCCTGCCGATGGAGCCCTGGTATGACCAACTGGAGTTTTTGGCCTTTTGTCCCATCAGGAACACTGCGAAACAACAGCCCATTCTCTATCACATACTGCATCCGGGTCACATCTAATGTAGCATGCTGTTCAACTTTGTTAAGCAAATCTTGAATTTCACAGTCACTACTTTGTGAAGTCGCAATTTGGGTGAGGTCCACTGGCAGATTACATGACTGATCAGAAGGACTGACAACAGTTGTAAGAAAAAGCAGATCAGATGGATTGTTAGATTCATGGTTTCGAGACAGCACATCAGGAACCACATTGCACTGACCTTTTCTGTATTTTACGGTAAAATGGAAACCTTGTAAACGAATAGTCCAACGGATGAGACGTGATGAAGGCTTTGGATGTTGGAAGGCCCATGTTAAAGCAGCATGGTCTGTGATAACTTCGAAAGGGCTACCTTCCAAATACGGTCTCCACTTTTCCACCGCCCATACCACAGCTAAACACTCTTTTTCTGAGACAGAGTAAGTTTTCTCAGCACCTCTGAGTAACCGAGAGGCATAAGCAATGACATGCTCTTCTCCTTCAGACTCTTGGGTGAGCACGGCTCCTAGACCGATGTCGCTGGCATCCGTCTGTACTCGAAAAGACTTATTGAAGTCAGGAGTTACCAATACAGGTGCTTGTACCAAGTCTTGCTTGAGAACGTCAAATGCCTGTTGACAATTTTCATTCCAAGACCATTTGGCATTCTTTTGTTTCAGGGAGTGTAATGGAGCGGCTTTTTCTGAAAACTGGGATATGAACCGATGATACCAACCCGCAAGTCCCAAGAATCTTTGCACATCCTTAACAGTTTGCGGTACTGGAAAAGACTTTATTGCAGCAACCTTGTTTGGGTCAGTAGTCACTCCCTTTTCTGAAACTACATGTCCAAGGAACGTTAGGGATCGCTGAATGAGGTTGCATTTTTTTAGATTAAGGGTGAGACCGGCTTGATGGAGACATGCGAGAACTTGATGTAGGTGTTGTAGATGTTCAGATACAGATTTGGAATACACAACTATATCGTCAATGTATACCATACAACATTTTCCTTTAACCTCTCGAAGCACATGTTCCATAAGTCTCTGAAATGATGCTGCCGCATTTTTCAGTCCGAAAGGAAGACACAGGAACTCATATAGCCCTGTTGATGTTACAAACGCTGTCTTCTGAATACTGTCTGGCTCCATCTCCAGCTGCCAATAACCACTTTTGAGATCGAGCGTGCTGAAAGTAGTAGCTCCATTCAGTGACTCCAGGATTTCTTGAATTTGAGGCATCGGATAGGCATCTAGGTGAGTTTTAGAGTTTAGCCCTCTATAATCGATGCAGAACCTAGATCCACCATCCTTTTTTGGAACTATCACTACAGGAGAGGCCCATGGAGAGGTAGATGGTTGGATGACTCCTTTTTTTAGAAGCTCATCCACTTCCTCTTCGATAAACTGTTGTTTTTCTCTAGACACCCGATAGGCACGCCGCCGCACAGGTACCTCATCCGTAGTAAGGATACGGTGCTTCACAAGGTCAGTTCGACCAATCTCTTGGGTACACACTGATGGCCAGCTTAACAACAAATCTTCTAATTGTTTCCTCATATAGCCCTCAGTATCGGCTGCTTTAACAAGTTGTTGTATTTGCTGTTTGGACTCATTGTGATTCCTTGGAGAGTTTACTGCAAGGTAGAAATGCAGCGAAGGGTATACATTGTGATGAAGAAATGGAAACCAGTTATATTCCTCAGTTTCTTCTTCGGCAGTTAAGCTATACTGGGCTCTGCTAAAGTCCAGTACCATCCTGCTCTTCAATAGAAAATCAATGCCTAGGATAACGGGAACAGTTAAGTCAATATCCCGCATAATATAAAATGTCAAAGGCACTGTCTGTTCTTGCACTTCGCATTTCCAAAATACCTTCCCCACTGCAGTTTGTCTTTGTCCATTTGCCAATAGAAAATGCTGCTCTTCACTAGATTGATACAGTTCTTGTCGGCACAGCTGCTTCCATACAGACTCTTGAATCAAAGAGAAAGTACTCCCTGTATCAACTATGGAGACAATATACCGGTCTTGTAGAACTATTGGAATGGCAATGTTCTTATAGTTTTGTTGTACTACAGACAGCTGGCAGGCTTGCACCACTTTATTACTTGCATAGGGTGGTTTCTGTTGACGATCGGAGTCAACCGTTTTCTTCTTCTGCTCTCCAGCATTTGCCTGACACCAGTACCTCTTAGCCTCATCAAAGTCTCTTTCTATTTGAGTTCCTATTCGAACCAAATCCTCAACATCCTTGATTGTACCTCTTAAAAGACTAGCAAGTCGTGGATTGCAATTCCTCAGGATCGAATGAACTATCTCTTTCTCAGTCATTTCCTTCTTCCACCTCAGACACAGCGCTCTATATTGAAAAGCAAAATCCCGGATACTCTCCTTGACTCCCTGCTTTCGTTCAAGTAATTTCCTTGATGCTAGCTCATTATAGTCTTCACTTAAGAAAGAACTCAAGAATCTCTCCTTGAACCGTTTCCAATTAGTCACTTTTTTTTGCTCTGCTCTCCACCAATCCTTAGCAGTTCCTTTTAACACAGCAGTAAGTGAAGCTAGGATCTCCTCCTCATTCAAAGGCCGTACAGCAAAATACTCCTCGCACTGCTCAACAAACACAACTGGATCATCTTCCTGGGAGTTGTTGAAACTAGGGAATTCAAGTTTTACTGGTGGGTTGTATTGTATGGAGGTCTGATTGCTCTGTGTAGACTGATCCGTATAGATAGAGGAACTGGGCTTTATACCATAAGTATTATCTAAGGACTTATGGCTTGAGTCAATTGGGGTGAAGGATGGTGTTCTTATGGATTTAAATTTGCGTTCTAACTGACTATCTCTTCTCTTTAAACAGTCAACCATGGATTGTTCCAAGTCCTTCATTAACATGTCTACATGTTGTTTCACCCTGTCACATTCACGTTGCACATGATATGAAATTTTATCCTCCAACTTCCTGCAATGTTTCTCCACCTCTACAGATGAAATATGTTCACTCATCCTCTGCTCCATATCTGTTAACCGATTTTCTAAAGAGGTAATGCGTGCATAAAGGATGGCATTCTCAGAAAATGGTTGACCGTTTGATTCTTCATCCCTTTCTATTGGAGGTGGCAATGGTGGTGGTGGAAAAAGGAATTCATCATCAAGATCCTTGTCTTCAGCTCTCTCACTTTCTTCATCCGAATTAAGGTACAGATCACTAAAAGTGGTTATCAAGTCTTTCAAGGGCTCTCTTTGGGAGCGAAAAGATGCAGTTGTGAAGTCGGCTTTGGGTGAGGACACATCCTTTTCCATAGCGATTGAGTAAAAATAATAAGACGAATTTAAATGTTGGAGTTTGGGGTTAAGAATAGCATAGAATATAACACTAGGTTTGAAGTTCTGGTAGTCTGAAAAATAGTCAGGGTCCCTGTTCGGGCGCCAATCTGTAACTGCTCAACTGAGAACTCTCAGCAGACCAAATACATGGATATTAAAAAGGAGGACTCTGACTAGAAATAATGTTCAGACCCAGAAATCAAACAAAAGCCAAATCAACCAAATTGTATGCAAAAGTGTTTATATTAAATAACCCACATATGTACCAACCCAACGAACACAGCATAGAAAAGATATTTCATAAACGGTCCTCTAGAATTCTTCATCTGAAGGTGAAGAGCAGGTGAGGAGTTGCAGATTCCAAAGTCAATATGATTGTCCAGTTGATAATGTCATAATGTCATCCCCATCATACTTTGGATTCCATAGTTCTCACCATCATAGAACAGTGTGGTGCAAAAGTGTCTCTTCATATATGTTTATCCACTGATGGTATATGGTCACCACAACACCCATGAATCTGACCGGTAAATCATGAAGTCCTTTCTAAACAAAAACATACAATCTAACATAAGAAACAAACAATACTTTGAAACATCCCGTAAATACAACGGTACAAAGCTTTAACACCACCAAAAGAATAAAATAAACTAAACACTTACTTGGATGGGCTTAAAACAACTGTTTCCCAACCCGGACTATAGTAGTAAAGTAAGTTCCAGAGAAGGCCATGCTTCTCTCCAAACAATACCCTTACTCTATTTTGCTCTGACCTTTATACCAGAGGGATTAGTACTCAGGAGAGCCCTCTTAAGTATAGGAGAGGTATTACAGAAAAAGAAAAACCCTAGTAACTGCTCTACGCACCGTTACAGAGTGTGTGTGTGTGTGTGTGAGTGTGTGAGTGTGAGTGTGTGTGTGTGAGTGTGTGAGTGTGTGTGTGTGTCCGGCTGTGGTCAGTGTAAGTTCTCGTCCAGCAGGATCTGTCATGTAACGGTTTACAGCCAATCAGAAGCCAGGATTGTGTCACATGATGCCTGTTTCTCTTACAGACATTACCACAGTATTGAGGTCTTCACACACTATGACCTCTTGACCCTGAATGGCACGAAGGTCGCCGAGGGTCACAAAGCCAGCTTCTGTTTGGAGGACACGTACTGCCCTGAAGGTAAAGCGCCGTTTAATTAAAGCTCGTTACCCTTTAATCCTCGTTTACTCTCAGTGTCACCGATCCTCTGGGATCCGCAGAAACGCCTGAATCTCATATATTGTGTTGCGTTTATGAAGAATTAATTAAGCCTGTTCTTTAAATCAGAGTCTCGTAAAGACATGACGAGCTCGTTAAACGCTGTGCTTCTTCTCCACGGCAACAGGCCTGAGCAAGCGCTACGCCTGCTACAACAGGGGCGAGCAGGGCATCAGCGTGGGATGCTGGGATACGTACCGCCACGACATCGACTGCCAGTGGGTGGACGTCACCGACGTGGCGCCGGGAGACTACATCTTCCAGGTCAGAGGTCACGATCACACGACCAGTCGAGCAGAACGAGCTCGTTAGCAGAGAATATAACGAGCGCATGCTTTTCTGGGAGGTATTATGGGATGTGACTGGCCTTTATGGACAGGAGTTTGGGATTAATGCTGGTTCTGGGATTAGCGTGCGGTGATTGATTGGCGTGAGGCTGCGTGTGATTGGCTCTGGAGGGTCACGTGACCCGCAGCCGTTTCTCCTGCTGTGTGTGTGTGTGTGTGTGTGTGTGTGTGTGTGTGTGTGTGTGTGTGTGTGTGTGTGTGTGTGTGTGTGTGTGTGTGTGTGTGTGTGTCTGAATCACAGGGTGTTTCTGGGAAGCCGGTTGGTTATTTTCGGACGTTCACTCGCGGTCGCCGAAAGATGATCCTGCATGATTGCAGTCGTTTCAGAACCGGCGTCTGTCGTCAGTCGTTCCAGCAGAACTAAATGAAACACAAATTAGGCAGAAAGCATCATCTTCATAAACCGCCGCTGTTCCAGAGTGCAGATTATATGAGACGGATGGAAATGTCGTTAGAGACGGGAAGTGCAGTTCACGAGACTGAAGTCGTTCCCAGAATGCCTCAGGATCTCCGGTGTGTGTGTGTGTGTGTGTGTGTGCAGGTGGAGGTGAACCCGTCTCTGGATATGGCCGAGTCCGACTTCCAGAACAACGTGATGCGCTGCCGGTGCCGGTACGACGGAGCTCGCGTGTATCTGTACGGCTGCCACGCGGGTGAGTGTCGCTCTCACACACACACACTCAAATAAACACGCTCACACGTGCATACACACACACACACACACACACACACTCATACACACTCAAATAAACACGCTCATACGTGCATACACACAAAGACACACACAGACACTTACACACTCTCTCACATACACACACTCGCACACATACACACACTCTCACACACACACTCACACGCAGTGTTATGCTTGTATGGCTCATGTGTGGTGTGTTTCTGTCGGTCAGGTGACGCGTACAGCGCAGAGGTGGAGGACCTGTTTGAACACCAGCGTCAGATTTCAAACAACTTCCTCTGATGAAGGAGCGGCCGGTTCCTCGGGAGGGGCGGAGTCTGAGTGATTGATGGGGAGTGGGAGGGGCTAGTGTGGAGATTGAAGGGAGTGGGAGGAGCCTGTCTGGTGATTGACAGGTTCACATGTTCGTTTCGTTTGGCCAGTATTGAATCAGGAGTTTGAGCAGACGAGTTTAATCTTCATCACTCGCTCAACATTCAGAGGACGAGAAATGTCACAAACACTAATGATGAACATCAGTCATGAATTCACTCCCGGTGTCTGCTAATTAAAGAAGCTTTGTCATGATTATTGTGTTGACCAGGTTTTTCTCCTTCATGTTTGTTTCTCGTGTCACTGGTGCTGATTTTAGTGGCTCATTTAGTCTATATTAATATAATTATGATTATAATTATCTCAGATGGTCTGTCATGAAGCGTTTCATCACATGTGCAGGTTTAAGGATTCAAACTCTCTGTGAAGAGAAACAGATTGTGCTTCAATACTTGAAAAATAAACTACTCATGAAATCTGATATTTCACACTGTATGAACCCGGAGTTTGATGATAATAAAGAACGACTGACTTCAACTGTGTGTCCAGTTTTACACATTTATACTAATAAATCTCATCTGGTTTATATCCGTTATAAACACTAATGAATCTGTTCATTCCTGACGGATCGTCTGCAAAATTCAAACACAGCCAAACACTTTCATTTATGCTGTGAAAAAATTATAATAAATGTGTAAAATATTTGGTTTCTGTTAAATCAGTTTTTTTCAATTAAGTTTCATTAATTTAGTTCATTTAAATAAAATTGTATTTATATACATCAATTTTTATTTGAAGTATTATTTATTTAAATAAACATATTTTGATTGTTTAACTTTAATAAAATGTACCTATTTATTTGATTCAAATCAATTTGTTAATCTAATGTTTTTTTATATATTTATTTAAATACATTATTAAATAAATTGTTCTACTTTAATAAAATTCAAATCAATTTAATTAACATTTATTATTTCTTTAAATATTTTATTATAAATAAATCTATTTTAATCTAGTGCATATAATTAAATTAAATATTACCTTATGTTTTACTTTAATTGATTTCAATAAATTATTTCAAGAAATGTATTTTAATTCAATTTATTGATTCATTATTTAAATACATATTTAATTTTACTTTAATAAAATTGATGTTTATTTTGTTTACGTTTTTATTATCCTAAATGTATTTTAATCGAAAGTTTTTATTTAAAAACAACGTAAATCTTTTTTTTTCACTTTAGTCAAATTAATT
>JAWRVZ010000585.1:62500-85000 GCA_037043235.1 Rhodeus uyekii
CCACTCACTCTCACTCCCACTCACTCTCACTCCCACTCACTCCCACACACACACACACATACACACTCCCACTCACTCACTCACACACACACACACACTCTCACTCACACACACTCTCACTCACACACACTCTCACTCACACACACTCTCACTCATACACACTCTCACTCACACACACTCTCACTCACACACACTCTCACTCACACACACTCTCACTCACACACACTCTCACTCACACACACTCTCACTCACACACACTCTCACTCACACACACTCTCACTCCCACTCACTCTCACTCACACACACACATACACACATACACACTCTCACTCACACACACACACACATACACACTCTCACTCCCACTCACACACACTCTCACTCCCACTCACACACACATACACACTCTCACTCCCACTCACACACACACTCCCACTCACTCACTCACACACACACACACACTCTCACTCACACACACTCTCACTCACACACACTCTCACTCACACACACTCTCACTCACACACACTCTCACTCACACACACTCTCACTCACACACACTCTCACTCACACACACTCTCACTCACACACACTCTCACTCACACACACTCTCACTCCCACTCACTCTCACTCCCACACACTCTCACTCCCACTCACTCACACATACACATACTCACTCACTCACACTCTCACTCCCACTCACTCACACATACACACTCTCACTCACTCACACTCACTCCCACACACACACTCACTCACACTCTCACTCACACTCACTCCCACACACACACTCACTCACTCACACTCTCACTCCCACTCACACACACACACTCACTCACTCACACTCTCACTCCCACTCACTCACACATACACACTCACTCACTCACACTCTCACTCCCACTCACTCACACATACACACTCACTCACTCACACTCTCACTCCCACTCACTCACTCACTCACACACACACACACACACTCTCACTCACACACACTCTCACTCACACACACTCTCACTCACACACACTCTCACTCACACACACTCTCACTCACACACACTCTCACTCACACACACTCTCACTCCCACTCACTCTCACTCCCACTCACTCCCACACACACACATACACACTCTCACTCCCACTCACTCACACATACACACTCACTCACTCACACTCTCACTCCCACTCACTCACACATACACACTCTCACTCACTCACACTCACTCCCACACACACACTCACTCACTCACACTCTCACTCCCACTCACTCACACACACTCACTCACTCACACTCTCACTCCCACTCACTCACACATACTCACTCACTCACTCACACTCTCACTCCCACTCACTCACACATACACACTCACTCACTCACACTCTCACTCCCACTCACTCACACACACACACTCACTCACTCACACTCTCACTCCCACTCACTCACACATACACACTCACTCACTCACACTCTCACTCCCACTCACTCCCACACACACACTCACTCACTCACACTCTCACTCCCACTCACTCACACACACACACTCACTCACTCACACTCTCACTCCCACTCACTCACACATACACACTCTCACTCACTCACACTCACTCCCACACACACACTCACTCACTCACACTCTCACTCCCACTCACTCACACATACACACTCTCACTCACTCACACTCACTCCCACACACACACATACACACTCTCACTCCCACACACTCTCACTCCCACTCACTCCCACACACACACATACACACTCTCACTCCCACTCACTCACACATACACACTCACTCACTCACACTCTCACTCCCACTCACTCACACATACACACTCTCACTCACTCACACTCACTCTCACTCACACACATACACATTCACTCACACACACACACACTCACACTCACTCACACACACACATACATACACACTCTCACTCACTCACACACACTCTGATCTCCGCACTAATACACGCTGATCTCCACAGCAACCAGAGCAAAGAGGCGTTTGCAGACTGGGCTCATCACGACGACGCTCAGGATCATTTCTGCGGGTTAGACGGTGAGAGAACACACTGATCTGAGTCAGGAGATCCAGCCCCGATTCACACAACTCTATTGTGTGTGTGTGTGTGTGTGTGAGATGAGAGATGATGCAGTTCTGTTGTGTGTAGATGAGTGGTGTCCTGACGCTGTTGTGTGTGTGTGTGTGTGTGTGTGTGTGTGTGTGTGTGTGTGTGTGTAGATGAGTGGTCTCCTGAGGCGGAGTACGTGGATCTGCTGCTGAATCCGGAGCGGTACACCGGATATAAAGGCCCGTCTGCATGGAGAGTCTGGAACAGCATTTACGAGGAAAACTGCTTCAAGTGAGTCAGAAACTCATTCAGTCGCTGATGAACCGCTGGAGACACGAGGAACGATGAACGTGTGTTTGTGTTTCAGGCCCAGATCTGTGTATCGGCCGCTCAATCCGCTGGCTCCCGCTCGAGGTGCGTCTGCTTCCCGCTGCTCGTGTGTGTGTGTGAGTGAGTGAGTGAGGGTGTGTGTGTGTGTGTGTGTGAGTGAGTGAGTGAGTGAGTGTGTGTGTGTGTGTGTGTGTGTGTGTGTGAGTGAGTGAGTGAGTGACGGTGTGTGTGTGTGTGTGTGTGTCGGAGTGAGTGTGTGTGTGTGTGTGTGTCGGAGTGAGTGTGTGTGTGTGTGTCGGAGTGAGTGTGTGTGTGTGTGTGTCGGAGTGAGTGTGTGTGTGTGTGTGTCGGAGTGAGTGTGTGTGTGTGTGTGTGTGTGTGTCGGAGTGAGTGTGTGTGTGTGTGTCGGAGTGAGTGTGTGTGTGTGTGTCGGAGTGAGTGTGTGTGTGTGTGTGTGTCGGAGTGAGTGTGTGTGTGTGTGTGTGTGTGTGTGTGTGTGTGTCGGAGTGAGTGAGTGAGTGAGTGTGTGTGTGTGTGTGTGTGTCGGAGTGAGTGTGTGTGTGTGTGTGTGTGTGTGTGTGTGTGTGTGTCTGAGTGAGTGAGTGTGTGTGTGTGTCGGAGTGAGAGTGAGTGAGTGTGTGTGTGTGTCGGAGTGAGAGTGAGTGAGTGTGTGTGTGTGTCGGAGTGAGAGTGAGTGAGTGTGTGTGTGTGTGTCGGAGTGAGAGTGAGTGTGTGTGTGTGTGTGTCGGAGTGAGAGTGAGTGTGTGTGTGTGTGTGTCGGAGTGAGAGTGAGTGAGTGTGTGTGTGTGTGTCGGAGTGAGAGTGAGTGTGTGTGTGTGTGTGTCGGAGTGAGAGTGAGTGTGTGTGTGTGTGTGTCGGAGTGAGTGAGTGAGTGAGTGAGTGTGTGTCGGAGTGAGTGAGTGAGTGAGTGAGTGTGTGTGTGTGTGTGTGTGTGTGTGTCGGAGTGAGTGAGTGAGTGAGTGAGTGTGTGTGTGTGTGTCGGAGTGAGGTGAGTGAGTGAGTGAGTGAGTGAGTGTGTGTGAGTGAGTGAGTGTGTGTGTGTGTGTGTGTCGGAGTGAGTGAGTGTGTGTGTGTGTGTCGGAGTGAGTGAGTGTGTGTGTGTGTGTCGGAGTGTGTGTCGGAGTGAGTGAGTGTGTGTGTGTGTGTGTGTGTGTGTCGGAGTGAGTGTGTGTCAGAGTGAGTGTGTGTCGGAGTGAGTGTGTGTCAGAGTGAGTGTGTGTCGGAGTGTGTGTCGGAGTGTGTGTGTGAGTGTGTGTGTGAGTGTGTGTGTGAG
Source organism: Rhodeus uyekii (assembly GCA_037043235.1). Taxonomy (NCBI): domain Eukaryota; kingdom Metazoa; phylum Chordata; class Actinopteri; order Cypriniformes; family Acheilognathidae; genus Rhodeus; species Rhodeus uyekii. Next base: position 66,192 of record JAWRVZ010000585.1, read on the forward strand.
TGTGTGTGTGAGTGTGTGTGTGTGTGAGTGTGTGTGAGTGTGTGTGAGTGTGAGTGTGTGTGTGTGTGTCGGAGTGAGGGTGAGTGTGTGTGTGTCGGAGTGAGTGTGTGTGTGTGTGTGTGTGTCAGAGTGAGTGTGTGTGTGTGTGTGTGAGTCAGAGTGTGTGTGAGTGACTGATGAAACACTCAACCTTTCTCTCGTCTCTGTCTCTCCTCAGGTGACGATGACGGTGAGTTCATGTTCAACACGACCCATAATGCACTGCTCTCAGATCAGGTCCTGCTTTAACTCCCGTTTCTCTCACAGGTGAAGGATTCTACAACTGGCTGGAAGGTAATTGATGATTTACTCTGTAAATATGATCCACACACAGTGAGCTTCTCTCGTCTGGTGTGATGAGTGATTAGTGTTGTGCGTCGTTAATGAATCTGTGAATCTCAGCTGTGCGTAAGGATGTTTGTGACATCGATGGAAAGAAATGCGGCTTCACTCGTGTTTCAGGAACGGATGTTTTCATCAAATCTCCTGAAACTCACAGATGAAGCCGTTATTTTACACACGTGAAAGTATTCTGGGAAATAATAATGTAGTTTATTTAGTTTAGTTTATTTTGTGTGTTTATTTTTAATGAGCCTTTAATCCGTGTGTCGATGTTCAGGTTTGTGTTTGGAGAAGCGCGTTTTCTACCGTCTGATATCCGGCCTTCACAGCAGCATCAACATCCACCTGTGCGCCGAATACCTGCTGGACGGTACACACACTCACACAAACACTCACGCTCTCACTCTCACACACTCTCACACACACTCGCTCGCTCGCTCACGCTCTCACTCACACGCTCACACTCTCACTCTCGCACACACTCGCTCGCTCTCACGCTCGCACACACTCGCTCACACTCTCGCACTCTCACGCTCGCACACACTCACACTCTCGCACGCACTCACTCACACACTCTCACTCTCGCACGCACTCACTCACACACTCTCACTCTCGCACACACTCGCTCGCTCTCACGCTCGCACACACTCACTCACACACTCTCGCACATGCTCGCTCGCACACACTCGCTCACACTCTCGCACTCTCACACACTCTCTCACACTCTCTCACACTCTCGCACACTCTCGCACTCTCACACACTCTCTCACACTCTCTCGCACTCTCTCACACTCTCTCACACTCGCTCACACTCGCTCACACTCTCACACTCGCTCACTCTCTCACACTCTCTCACACTCTCACACTCGCTCACTCTCTCTCGCACTCTCTCACACTCTCACACTCGCTCACTCTCTCGCACTCTCTCACACTCTCACACTCTCACACTCGCTCACTCTCTCACTCTCTCACACTCTCTCGCACTCTCTCACACTCTCACACTCTCACACTCGCTCACACTCTCACACTCGCTCACACTCACACTCGCTCACACTCTCTCGCACTCTCTCACACTCGCACTCTCTCACACTCGTACTCTCTCACACTCTCGCACTCTCTCACACTCTCGCACTCGCTCGCACTCGCTCTCACACTCGCTCACACTCGCTCACACTCGCACTCTCTCACACTCGCACTCTCTCACACTCTCGTACTCACTCACACGCTCGCACTCACTCACACGCTCGCACGCTCTCACACGCTCTCACACGCTCTCACTCGCTCACACTCGCACTCTCTCACACTCGTACTCTCTCACACTCGCACTCTCTCACACTCGCACTCTCTCACACTCGCACTCTCTCACACTCGCACTCTCTCACACTCGCACTCTCTCACACTCGTACTCTCTCACACTCGCACTCTCTCACACTCGCACTCTCTCACACTCGCACTCTCTCACACTCTCGTACTCACTCACACGCTCGCACTCTCTCGCACGCTCTCGCACTCTCTCGCACGCTCTCGCACTCTCTCGCACGCTCTCGCACGCTCTCGCACGCTCTCGCACGCGCTCGCACTCGCTCGCACGCGCTCTCACTCGCTCGCACTCGCTCTCACACGCTCTCACTCGCTCTCACACGCTCTCACACGCTCTCACACGCTCTCACACGCTCTCACTCGCTCTCACACGCTCTCACTCGCTCTCACACGCTCGCACTCGCTCGCACTCGCTCACACTCTCTCTCTCTCTCTCTCTCTCGCTCTGGTTCTCAGAGGGGTGGGGGAAGCCGGTTTGGGGTCCGAACGTGCAGGAGTTTCGTCAGCGCTTCGATCCGGCCGAGACAAAGGGCGAGGGAACGCGGCGCCTGAAGAACCTGTACTTCCTGTACCTGATCGAGCTGCGCGCGCTCTCTAAAGTGGCTCCGTACTTCGAGCGCTCCTTCATCAACCTGTACACGGGGAACGCGGACGAGGACTCGGCCACCAAAGAGCTGCTGCTGCAGCTGCTCAACGACACCAGGTGAGGAACGCTCATCGTTATATCCTTTCATCAGCTCACAGTTTCCTACAGATATACAGAGTCACTTATCTCGACTCACGGTTAACTCGCCAATACTATTGTCAATATTTTTGAAGTGGAACCACCAAACTCCCTGTTTGTCTCTGTGTTTTCTCATCGGTAACGTCGATTCAATGTAGTTCACTGCGCATGCGCTGAGTTCGCGTTGCACATGAATCTCCAGTGGTGCCGCACAGCCGCAGAAGAACTCACGGACAGTATTGCCAGCTTAGCGCCTTTTTCGCTATATTTAGTGAGTATTCAGACCACATTTTTAAAAAAGCGACTAGCGACAAATCTAATGACTTTATCTGGAGTTATTGGAGACTTTTGGAGACTCTCTGAAGTGAAAGCACGTTATCGTTCTTACTCTTCTCGAGTGCTGCCGCATCCCATCCCAAAGCACTCACAGCTGTGTGCACATAAAGCCCTTCTCTGATCTGATTGGTCTTCTCAGATATTTTGACATTGACGAGCGATTGACTGACCAATGAGTATGAGGCTTAGATGAACACACACACACATGTGCATTTCACTCTTAAATAATCACTCTTAAATTATATCTTAATTTAACATCATATACATTCATATTCACATATTATATGCAACATTGACACATGACTCTTTCATGCATTCGTATAATTGTGTGTGTGTGCAGAGCGTTTCCCATGCACTTTGACGAGAGCTCCATGTTTGCTGGTCATAAGCTGGAGGCGAAAACATTAAAGGTGAGTGACGATGATTAAACAGGATCATATATGCATGCGTTTCCCGGCATTCATTCAGTGATTCTCAGATCAGCGCAGGTAGATTTGCATGTGCGCGTTTGCGTAGATCATCTTTGTTTGAAACCTGATCTGGACATGAACACATTTCAGATGCTTCATAAAGCAATATCAGTAAAATAAATGTTGTTTAGACAGATCTGCCTATGATTTAACCTTGTCTTGTTCAGTAAATGAATCCTGTCCACCTTTTACATGTGACCTCCATGTCTCTGACCTTCACGTCTCTATCCTCCACATCTCTGACCTTCACGTCTCAATCCTCCACGTCTCTGACCCTCCATGTGTCTGTGCTCCATGTTTCTGTCTCTGACCTCCATGTTTCTGTCTCTGACCTCCATGTTTCTGTCTCTGACCTCCATGTTTCTGTCTCTGACCTCCATGTTTCTGTCTCTGACCTCCATGTTTCTGTCTCTGACCTTCATGTTTCTATCCTCCACGTCTCTGACCCTCCATGTGTCTGTGCTCCATGTTTCTGTCTCTGACCTCCATGTTTCTGTCTCTGACCTCCATGTTTCTGTCTCTGACCTTCATGTTTCTATCCTCCACGTCCCTATCCTCCATGTCTCTGACCTTCACGTTTCTATCCTCCACATCTCTGACCTTCACGTCTCAATCCTCCACGTCTCTGACCCTCCATGTGTCTGTGCTCCATGTTTCTGTCTCTGACCTTCATGTTTCTGTCTCTGACCTTCATGTTTCTATCCTCCACGCCTCTGACCCTCCATGTGTCTGTGCTCCATGTTTCTGTCTCTGACCTCCATGTTTCTGTCTCTGACCTCCATGTTTCTGTCTCTGACCTCCATGTTTCTGTCTCTGACCTTCATGTTTCTGTCTCTGACCTTCATGTTTCTATCCTCCACGTCTCTGACCCTCCATGTGTCTGTGCTCCATGTTTCTGTCTCTGACCTCCATGTTTCTGTCTCTGACCTCCATGTTTCTGTCTCTGACCTCCATGTTTCTGTCTCTGACCTTCATGTTTCTGTCTCTGACCTCCATGTTTCTATCCTCCACGTCTCTGACCTTCATGTTTCTATCCTCCACGTCTCTGACCTTCATGTTTCTATCCTCCACGTCCCTATCCTCCATGTCTCTGACCTTCACGTTTCTATCCTCCACATCTCTGACCTTCACGTCTCAATCCTCCACGTCTCTGACAGGCCTCGATGAATTATTCCAGGGTCACTCGCCCTGCAGGACTAGTGACCCTAAAAACTTACTTGCCCTTCACATAAAGCACTCGCCCTGCATTTTAACAGACAAAAATAGTTATTAAAGTAAAAAACACATGATATACTGCAAAACCAAATATTTATTGGTTGAATGCAACAAGAACCCAGAAACAAAATAATTAATCTGATAGTGAATCTGAAGATCATTTTTATGGAGATAAATTTAATAAATGTACTATATACAAACAATGGGATGCAGCCACGGAGGCGTTATTTACTGGATTTTATTTTCTATATTATAACACCGATGTCCCGCAAATCAGCTTATTTCAAATGATGGAAAAACAAATACAATCCGCATGACGCTAAACCCAACGCCGATAACAGTAACATTCACTTCGTCCAGCTCAAAGAAGAACATGCTCAATTTCAAACACAATAAGTAATAACTCTATGACGGCTTTGACAAATGTGATGTTACACGGGCAGCTATGTTTCTCTGTCTGCCTCAAGCCCGGCTGATGCCCCGCCCCCGGAGTAATTTACTCCACTATGATTGGCCCCCGGGAGTCATGTAGTCCACTGTGATTGGTTGGCTTGTACAGCTGCAGCTCGCATGAAAAAGGAACCTTTCACACACACACAACGCGGTAAAGCGCTATTCATTCAAAACTCGCGGGCCACACTTACATTAAACTTTCATATGGTCCCGCGGGCCACAAAATATCGTTTCGCGGGCCGCATATTTGAGACCCCTGAGGTAAATACTACATTCGTGATTCGTGGTTCAAACTTTAGAACTGAATCGTATATCTGATCGCTACTAGCCCGTCGTCGATTTTCTGCTCTTGTTTGGCATATTTTACGAGTGTTATACGGCCTGAAGTTTTTTCTATGTAGTAACAGTTGAATGATTAGAAAAACTGTATTGGAATCTGAAGAAGAGTGGATTTGTCGAGCCCTGTCTGACCCTCCATGTGTCTGGGCTCCATGTTTCTGTCTCTGACCTCCATGTTTCTGTCTCTGACCTTCACGTTTCTGTGCTCCATGTTTCTGTCTCTGACCTCCATGTTTCTGTCTCTGACCTCCATGTTTCTGTCTCTGACCTTCACGTTTCTGTGCTCCATGTTTCTGTCTCTGACCTCCATGTTTCTGTCTCTGACCTCCATGTTTCTGTCTCTGACCTTCACGTTTCTGTCTCTGACCTTCACGTTTCTATCCTCCACATCTCTGACCTCCACTTCTCTATCCTCCACGTCTCTGACCTCCACTTCTCTATCCTCCACGTCTCTATCCTCCACGTCTCTATCCTCCACGTCTCTATCCTCCACGTCTCTATCCTCCACGTCTCTATCCTCCACGTCTCTATCCTCCACGTCTCTGACCTCCACGTCTCTGACCTCCACGTCTCTGACCTCCACGTCTCTGACCTCCACGTCTTTATCCTCCACGTCTTTATCCTCCACGTCTCTGACCTCCACGTCTCTGACCTCCACGTCTCTGACCTTCACGTCTTTATCCTCCACATCTCTGACCTCCACGTCTATGACCTACAACGTCTCTGACCTCCACGTCTCTGACCTTCACGTTTCTATCCTCCACATCTCTGACCTCCACGTCTCTATCTGCCACGTCTCTGACCTTCATATCTCTGTCCTCCATGTCTCTGACCTTTACGTTTCTGTCTCTGACCTTCATGTCTCTGACCTCCATGTTTCTGTCTCTGACCTTCACGTTTCTGTCTCTGACCTTCATGTTTTTATCCTCCACGTTTCTGTCTCTGACCTTCATGTTTCTATCCTCCACGTCTCTGACCTTCACGTTTCTACCCTCCACGTCTCTGACCTCCATGTCTCTGTCCAGGAGGAGTTCAGGCTTCATTTCAAGAACATCTCTCGGATCATGGACTGCGTCGGCTGCAGTAAATGCCGGCTTTGGGGAAAGTTACAGGTAACGTGTGAAGTCTTTGTCTGACATGGAAGAGTTTGATATGAGAGGAGGATTAAGTGCTTGAAGTGTTTCCTGTCAGACTCAGGGTCTTGGAACGGCCCTCAGGATCTTGTTCTCTGAGAAGGAAATCAACAGTCTTCCGGAGAACAGCCCGTCCAAAGGCTTCCAGCTCACGCGGCAGGAGATCGTGGCTCTGCTCAACGGATTCACCAGGTACACCTTCCAGCAACCATTATCAGCTGAATCCTGTGTGTGAGAGTATTACAGAAACGCTGACGTATTCTCTCTCTCTCTCTCTCTGTCTCTCTCTCTCTCTCTCTCTCTCTCGCTCTCGCTCTCGCTCTCGCTCTCCAGACTCTCCACGAGTATAAAGGAGTTGCATAACTTCCGGACGCTCCTGAAGGATCACAGGTGACGCTCCTCCAGCAGGAGCAGCAGTCGGATTATCCTGAATAATCCCGTCTCAGGGATCGGCTCTCAGACGCTGGAGAAACACGGAGATCCGGCTTCCACACGCTTCAAGCTCTTTCCTCGTCTCTGCATGTTCAGGCTGGCCGGGGTTTTCCTCGTCTCTTCCCGGTTCATGACTTACTGCTGCCTTTTTCCTGTCGTTCTCTTTAGTTTTTGTGTCTGTTCCTGCTGATTACTGTCCAGTTCACATTTTACCTCAAAATCATGTAGAATTATACTTATAACACACACACACACACACACACACACACACACATATATATATTTTTATACACACACAAATTAAAGCTTGTTTTGATTTTGAGGTGAAATCAATTCTGGGCTTTTTTCCCATGAATGTGTGTGTTTAAAGACATTCCTCGTCTGAAATGAAGATTTTTGTTTGTAGGATCATAGAAATGACATTTATGAGCTTGAAAGAAGGAAATGTAGCCGATTGTTACACATTTAAGTAACGGATGACAAGCAATAAAGAGTCCAGATTATTTTATTAGATGGATGAAAACTGTCAAGAAATAGATTTCAGCCCAAAATTGAAAAGCAAAATTCTATTTTTGTAATTATCACTAATTGTTTTCCGCAGTGCAATACGAGCGGTTTGAGTTTCGGGTTCCTCACGATTGACGTTCTCTGAGGAACGCAGACGCTGATAAATATAGTGTGTTTGTTTGAGATCAGACTCTGTCAGACTGACGCGATTCAACCAAAGCGCTTCCTTTCCTCCGTCTGACATGGACTGCGTTTATGCTTTTGTTTATTTTTGCCTTTTTCATGGTTTATCAATTCTGGAGGAGAAATTTACTGTAATTTTAGATGAAGAGCAGCTATTTGTGTGTGAGCGCGTTCGTGTGTGTGAGAGAGAGAGTGTGTATGTGTGTAAGGAGTGTGTGTGTGTTTAGTGCTTTCAGCAGCTCCACATCATTCCGCGTATCTGCCTTAATCTTTGTAAATGACAGTATAATACTGTAAATATGGCTCGTTGTGAAGCTCCTCTGCCTTTCTGTCTTGAGTTTGAACGTTTCCACGCTGAGATCAAGATTAAGATGCTTCTGTATTGTGTGTTTGCGTCAGGAATATTTATTTAAACGGGAATAAATTGATCTGGTTGCCTCTCAGATTTTGTCGTCCTGTTTTCTGTTTGTCGTCTCATTAGGCAGAAACACGTTAGTTTTATTTCAACAGCAAATTTATTTTTGGTGGATGTGATAAAACATTTCTATTACAAATCAACAAATGAACATTTTCCACATGACAGTGAAACACTGTATTATTTATCGCGAGTGTTTCAATCTCATACTGTTTACAGATAAAAATAAAACGTAACATAAATTCATGCCTTTCATGATTTCATCAGCCTGATCTGATTAAACCATTAGCGTCACAAAGTAAAGTGATGGTGTTGTGAAGATATGCCGTGTTCAGAATGTGTGTATTAACACACACACACTGTTTCTGCATTTGCACCAATGCATTTGTTGTGTATTGAAATACTGTATCCCATAATGCAATGTGCTCAACTTCCATTTGCAGTGACCTCAGGATTAGTGATGTCAGCTATGAGTGCGTTATTGAGCTGAAAAATCAGTTTTCATGTGGAATCAAGCGCATGGCTGATGATCTGAACGTCTTCTATTGTCGTTTTGCCAAAGGATGTGCGAGTGATTTGAGCGCTTGACAACAAAGTCTGCTAGATTGTGCCTCTTCCTCTCTGGCTCATGGCCGACTGAGGGAACCAATTAAGGACACATCATCATCAGATCCCAGTGCATGACATCATCCCGCTGTTTCCCACCCTCGCTCCGGCTCCGGGTTCAGGTTCACACTAACAGCTCCTGATTCTCTACTGCTCTTACTGTTGCTCGCCACACGCTGAAAGCTAGTGCGCACACTACATTCTGAACACAGCCTCGTTTAGAGCCTTGGTTAATCTGAATGTGGTCGCCATGACTACGTCCATTGCTCTGGAGTCAGTTGCCATGGTTGCTTAACTGTGTGTGTGTGTGTGTGTGTGTGAGGGGTTTAAAGTGCGGTGCATTTCAGATTTACAGAGCTGAACGACTTAGCATCAGTGGACTCGTTAGCGGTTCAGTGCTGCTGTTGCCAAGGGCGACCGCTGGTCGTCTCCTCCCAGATGGAACAGGAAACTGCCGCTGCTCCAGTCCGTCGATAAACTGGGACGAGAGAAACCGTGTGAATCACCCAGTGCTCAATTACGCTTTTACACGCTCATATATATATATATAATTTATTTTGATTACTTCAATAAATCTGGAGTCAAAAGGAAAGAAAATGTCAAAAGACTCTGAAAGACAATTTTTATAATTTTATAAATATTTTATAAAAATATGCTTGTCTAATGTTGTTTTAATGAAATGCTGGTAAATAATGTTTTATATATTTACTTTATGATTTATGATATACATTTAGTAATTTTTTATTTAAATTCAGAAATTCTTTATAAATGGTGTGTTGTAGTTAAAACTGCTATTTCCTTATGTGTAACTGAAGGTCATGAGTTTTCCTGTGTGTCTAACAGTAGAGAGCAGCGCTTGCAACATTAAGGTCATGGGTTTGATTCCCAGGGAAAGCAAGAACTGATTAGAATGCCAATGTGTTTCTTGAATGCGATGATGAAAGCGTCTGATAAACGCAGGAATGTGCTGCTGCACCTGCTGGATCCGGTCGGGTGGGACGGCCAGGCCAGATCGTCGTCACTGTCGTAGCGTCTGGGATTGTCGAAGAAGTACGGCCTGTTTGAGAAGACGTGGCTGGGAATGGCAGAGCCGCTCTGGAAGCAACAGATCACACTCAGAATCAGAACCGACCCGGAGAGGAAGAGTTTTCCCGGTGTGGTGTGGGAGGCTCACCCGCTCCTGCGCCGGCCTGCGGACCCGGAAGAAGAAGACCACCAGAGACGTGGGCAGCAGCTCCCAGACGAAGAGAATCACTCCGAACACCACGTACCCTGCGTCGCCCAGACTGGAGCGCAGATCCGCCTGCGGGAGCACAGACAAGAGCTGAACACACCAGCCCCCCCTGCCTGAACACACCAGCCCCCCCTGCCTGAACACCCACCTGATCCGACACATTGTACCAGTCGTAGTCGAAAGAGTTGATGGTGTGGATGTCGGTGAGAGCCAGAACCAGCAGATTATAACAGGCCCGCGAGGCGTAGAGCAGGATCACGGTGAGGCCGATCAGGGTCACCTGACACACGGACGTGCCCTGAAACACACCACACCCTTTACACACCCTTCACTCACCCTTTACACACCCTTTACACACCCTTCACTCACCCTTTACACACCCTTTACACACCCTTCACACACACTTCACGCACCCATTGCACACCCTTTACACAGGCTTTACACACCCTTCACACACCCTTCACACACCCTTCACTCACCCTTTACACACGCTTTACACACCCTTCACACACCCTTCACACACTCTTCACGCACCCATTGCACACCCTTTACACAGGCTTTACACACCCTTAACTCACCCTTTACACACCCTTAACTCACCCTTTACACACCCTTCACTCAACCTTTACACATGCTTTATACACCCTTCACTCACTCTTTATACACCCTTCACTTAACCTTTACACAGGCTTTACACACCCTTCACTCACCCTTTACACACCCTTAACTCACCCTTTACACACCCTTAACTCACCCTTTACACACCCTTCACTCAACCTTTACACATGCTTTACACACCCTTCACTCACCCTTTACACACCCTTCACTCACCCTTTATACACCCTTCACTCACCCTTTACACACCCTTCACTCACCCTTCACTCAACCTTTACACATGCTTTATACACCCTTCACTCACCCTTTATACACCCTTCACTCACCCTTTATACACCCTTCACTCACCCTTCACTCAACCTTTACACATGCTTTATACACCCTTCACTCACCCTTTACACACCCTTCACACACCCTTTATACACCCTTCACTCACCCTTCACTCAACCTTTACACATGCTTTATTCACCCTTCACTCACCCTTTATACACCCTTCACTCACCCTTTATACACCCTTCACTCACCCTTCACTCAACCTTTACACATGCTTTATACACCCTTCACTCACCCTTTACACACCCTTCACTCACCCTTTATACACCCTTCACTCACCCTTTATACACCCTTCACTCAACCTTTACACAGCCTTTGCACACCCTTTACACACCCTTCACTCACCCTTCACACACCCTTTACACATGCTTTATACACCCTTCACTCACCCTTTATACACACTTCACTCACCCTTTACACGCCCTTCACTCACCTTTCACACACCCTTTACACATGCTTTATACACCCTTCACTCACCCTTTATACACCCTTCATTCACCCTTTATACACCCTTCACTCAACCTATACACAGCCTTTGCACACCCTTCACTCACCCTTTACACACCCTTTACACATGCTTTATACACCCTTCACTCACCCTTTATACACCCTTCACTCACCCTTTATACACCCTTCACTCACCCTTTATACACCCTTCACTCACCCTTTATACACCCTTCACTCACCCTTTATACACCCTTCACTCACCCTTTACACACCCTTCACTCACCCTTTATACACCCTTCACTCACCCTTTATACACCCTTCACTCACCCTTTATACACCCTTCACTCACCCTTTACACACCCTTCACTCACCCTTTATACACCCTTCACTCACCCTTTATACACCCTTCACTCAACCTTTACACAGCCTTTACACACCCTTCACTCACCCTTCACACACCCTTTACACATGCTTTATACACCCTTCACTCACCCTTTACACACCCTTCACTCACCCTTCACACACCCTTCACACATTTGTTCTACATCCTTCATCATTATTCTGTTTCATTCAATCTAAATTTACCTTATGAGAGAATCAAGTATTTTTATTTTTATATTATCTTAATTTGACATTTTTATGATTTCCAATTTTTTTGTTTATTTGTTTTTCTTTTAAAATAAATTTAAAATCATTTAAATTTCAAAATTTTTAGGATCTTATAAATTGTAACATTGAATACATTTTTAGTATGTTTTATTTGAAATTAAAATTATTTTAATTTAATCATTCTATGATTTAATAAACTTTTTGGTATATTTTATTTATTGTACAAATTTTCAGATTTTAATTAGAATTATTTATTACAATTATTTTTCAACTTTACTTTTTTAATCATTTAATATTATAATAAATAATTCTTTTAATTATTTAATGTTACAACTGTTTTTTAATTTTTAGGATTAAATATTTTAATTAATATTTTATTTTTATTTTTTTTAAATCATCTTTTATATTTTATTTTATATTATTTTTATTATTAATTTAATACATTGTTTTTCTAATTTTAATTTAATATTAAAAATATTAATATTGGTAAGAGTGTTGTGGTGTTCATGATGTCGGGACTGTGCCTTGGACTCCAGGTAGATGCTGGCGAGGGACATCTTGGCCACCTTGTAGAGGCAGACGGACAGCGAGACGGCGCAGAGGACAAAGAGCGAGTCGTTGATGGTGACGCGCACCAGGACGAGGGTCTTGACCGGCGCGTCCGTCGTTTTTACCAGCAGAGCACAGGTCAGATTCACCAGCAGGAACAGGAGACTCACTCCCACAAACAGCAGATACAGAGGAAACCTGCACACAGAACCGCCGTGAGGAGGAGGAGGAGAATTATAATAATAATAATAATAATCAGTTACATTTATATAGCGCTTTTTACCAACCTCAAATTATGAGGAGGAGTAGGATTATGAGGAGGAGGAGAAGGTTTATGAGGAGAAGGAGGAGGATGAGGAGAATTGTGAGGATGATGAAGAGGAGGACGAGAAGGATGATGATGAGGAGGAGGATTATGAGGAGGAGGAGGAGGAGAATTATGAGGAGGAGGAGGAGGAAAAGGATGATGAGGAGGAAAAGGAGAAGGATGATGATGAGGAGTAGGATTATGAGGATGATGATGAGGAGGAGGATGATGAGGAGGAAAAGGATGATGAGGAGGAGGAGGATGATGATGATGATGATGAGGATTATGATGAGGAGGAGGAGGATGATGAGGAGGATTATGATGATGAGGAGGATTATGATGAGGAGGAGGATTATGATGAGAAGGAAGAGGATGATGATGAGGAGGAGGAGTATGATGATGAGGAGGAGGATTATGAGGAGGAGTATGATGATGAGGAGGAGGAGGAGGAGGATGAGGAGGAGGAGGATGATGATGAGGAGGAGGAGGATTATGATGAGGAGGACGAGGATGATGATGAGGAGGAGGAGTATGATGATGAGGAGGAGGATTATGAGGAGGAGTATGATGATGAGGAGGAGGAGGAGGAGGATGAGGAGGAGGAGGATGATGATGAGGAGGAGGAGGATTATGATGAGAAGGAAGAGGATGATGATGAGGAGGAGGAGTATGATGATGAGGAGGAGGATTATGAGGAGGAGTATGATGATGAGGAGGAGGAGGAGGAGGATGAGGAGGAGGAGGATGATGATGAGGAGGACGAGGATGATGATGAGGAGGAGGATAATGATGATGATGAGGAGGATGATGATGAGTATGATGATGAGGAGGAGATGATGATGATGAGGAGGATGATGATGATGAGGAGGAGTATGATGATGAGGAGGAGGATGATGATGAGGAGGAGGATTATGAGGAGGAGGAGGAGGAGGATGATGAGGGGATGAGGAGGATGAGGAGGATGATGTTGAGGAGGAGGAGGATTATGATGAGGAGGATTATGATGAGGAGGAGGAGGATGATGAGGAGGAGGAGGAGGATTATGATGAGGAGGACGAGGATAATGATGAGGAGGAGGATTATGAGGAGTATGATGATGATGAGGAGGATTATGAGGAGTATGAGGATGATGAGGAGTATGAGGATGATGAGGAGGAGGAGGATGATGAGGAGGAGTATGATGAGGAGGAGGTTGATGATAATGATGATGATGATGATGAGGAGGAGGATTATGATGAGGAGGACGAGGATGATGATGAGGAGGAGGATAATGATGATGATGATGATGAGGAGGAGGATTATGATGAGGAGGACGAGGATGATGATGAGGAGGAGGATAATGATGATGATGAGGAGGATGATGATGAGTATGATGATGAGGAGGAGATGATGAGGAGGAGGATGATGATGATGAGGAGGAGGAGTATGATGATGAGGAGGAGGATGATGATGAGGAGGAGGATGATGATGATGATGAGGAGGAGGAGTATGATGATGAGGAGGAGGATGATGATGAGGAGGAGGATTATGATGAGGAGGAGGAGGAGGATGATGATGAGGAGGAGGAGTATGATGATGAGGAGGAGGATGATGATGAGGAGGAGGATTATGAGGAGGAGGAGGATGATGAGGGGATGAGGAGGATGAGGAGGATGATGTTGAGGAGGAGGAGGATTATGATGAGGAGGATTATGATGAGGAGGAGGATTATGATGAGGAGGAGGAGGATGATGAGGAGGAGGAGGATGAGGAGGATTATGATGAGGAGGACGAGGATGATGATGATGAGGAGGATTATGAGGATGCTGATGATGATGAGGAGTATGAGGATGATGAGGAGGAGGAGGATGATGAGGAGGAGTATGATGAGGAGGAGGTTGATGATAATGATGATGATGATGAGGAGGAGGATTATGAGGAGGAGGAGGATTATGATGAGGAGGAGGAGGAGGAGGAGGAGGAGGATGAGGAGGAGGATGATGATGAGGAGGAGGAGGAGGATGAGGAGGAGGAGGAGGAGGATGAGGAGGAGGATGATGATGAGGAGGAGGATGATGCTGATGAGGAGGATGATGATGAGGAGGAGGATGAGGAGGATGAGGAGGAGGATGATGATGAGGAGGAGGATGATGATGAGGAGGATTATGATGAGGAGGATGAGGATAATGATGAGGAGGAGGATTATGAGGAGGAGGAGGATTATGATGAGGAGGAGGAGGAGGAGGATGAGGAGGAGGATGATGATGAGGAGGAGGATGATGATGAGGAGGATTATGAGGAGGAGGAGGATTATGATGAGGAGGAGGAGGAGGAGGATGAGGAGGAGGATGAGGAGGAGGAGGAGGAGGATGAGGAGGAGGATGATGATGAGGAGGAGGATGATGCTGATGAGGAGGATGATGATGAGGAGGAGGAGGAGGAGGAGGATGAGGAGGAGGATGATGATGAGGAGGAGGATGATGATGAGGAGGATTATGATGAGGAGGATGAGGATAATGATGAGGAGGATGATTATGAGGAGGAGGAGGATGATGATGATGAGGAGGATTATGAAGAGTATGATGATGAGGAGGATGATGATGAGGAGAATTATGAAGAGGAGTATGATGATGATGAGGAGGAGGATGATGATGAGGAGGATTTTGAAGAGTATGATGATGAGGAGGAGGATGATGAGGAGGAGGAGGAGGATGATGAGGAGGAGGAGGAGGAGGAGGAGGATGATGAGGAGGATTATGAAGAGGAGTATGATGATGATGAGGAGGATGAGGAGGATGATGATGATGAGGAGGAGGATTATGATGAGGAGGACGAGGATGATGATGAGGAGGATAATGATGATGAGGAGGATGATGATGATGAGGAGGAGGAGGATGATTATGATGAGGAGGAGGATTATGATGAGGAGGAGGAGGAGGAGGATGATGAGGAGGAGGATGATGATGAGGAGGAGGAGGATGATGATGAGGAGGAGGAAGATTATGATGAGGAGGAGGAGGAGGATGATGAGGAGGAGGATTATGATGAGGAGGAGGATGATGATGATGAGAAGGAGTATGATGATGAGGAGGAGGAGGAGGACGAGGAGGAGGATGAGGAGGAGGAGGATGATGATGATGAGGAGGAGGATGATGATGATGATGAGGAGGATTATGATGAGGAGGACGAGGATAATGATGAGGAGGATGATTATGAGGAGGAGGATGATGATGATGAGGAGGATTATGAAGAGTATGATGATGAGGAAGAGGATGATGAGGAGGAGGAGGATGATGAGGAGGAGGAGGATGATGATGAGGAGGATTATGAAGAGGAGGATGATGATGAGGAGGAGGAGGAGGATGATGATGAGGAGGAGGAGGATAATGATGATGATGAGGAGGATAAGGATGATGAGGAGGATGATGAGGAGGAGGAGGATTATGATGAGGAGGAGGAGTATGATGATGATGAGGAGGAGGAGGAGGATGATGATGAGGAGGATGATAATGATGAGGAGGAGGATTATAATGAGGAGGATGATGATGAGGAGGATGATAATGATGAGGAGGAGGATTATAATGAGGAGGATGATAATGATGATGAGGAGGATGATGATGATGATGATGATGATGATGATAAGGAGGAGGATGATGATGATGATGACGAGGAGGAGGAGGATAATGATGAGGAGGAGGATTATGAGGAGTATGATGATGATGAGGAGGAGGAGGATTATGATGAGGAGGAGGAGTATGATGATGATGAGGAGGAGGAGGAGGATGATGATGAGGAGGATGATAATGATGAGGAGGAGGATTATAATGAGGAGGATGATGATGAGGAGGATGATAATGATGAGGAGGAGGATTATAATGAGGAGGATGATAATGATGATGAGGAGGATGATGATGATGATGATGATGATGATAAGGAGGAGGATGATGATGATGATGACGAGGAGGAGGAGGATAATGATGAGGAGGAGGATTATGAGGAGTATGATGATGATGAGGAGGAGGAGGAGGAGGAGGATTATGATGATGATGATGATGAGGAGGAGGATGATGATGATGATGATAAGGAGGATGATGATGATGATGATGAGGAGGAGGAGGATAATGATGAGGAGGAGGATTATGTGGAGTATGATGATGATGATGAGGAGGAGGAGGAGGATTATGAGGAGTATGATGATGATGATGAGGAGGAGGAGGAGGATTATGAGGAGTATGATGATGATGATGATGAGGAGGAGGAGGAGGATTATGAGGAGTATGATGATGAGGAGGAGGATTATGAGGAGTATGATGATGATGAGGAGGAGGATTATGAGGAGTATGATGATGAGGAGGAGGAGGAGGAGGATTATGAGGAGTATGATGATGATGATGATGATGAGGAGGAGGAGGAGGAGGAGGATTATGAGGAGTATGATGATGAGGAGGAGGAGGAGGAGGATTATGAGGAGTATGATGATGAGGAGGAGGATGAGGAGGAGGATTATGAGGAGTATGATGATGATGAGGAGGAGGATTATGAGGAGTATGATGATGATGAGGAGGAGGAGGAGGAGGAGGATTATGAGGAGTATGATGATGAGGAGGAGGATGAGGAGGAGGATTATGAGGAGTATGATGATGATGAGGAGGAGGATTATGAGGAGTATGATGATGATGAGGAGGAGGAGGAGGAGGAGGATTATGAGGAGTATGATGATGAGGAGGAGGAGGAGGAGGAGGAGGAGGATTATGAGGAGTATGATGATGAGGAGGAGGATGAGGAGGAGGATTATGAGGAGTATGATGATGATGAGGAGGAGGATTATGAGGAGTATGATGATGAGGAGGAGGATGAGGAGGAGGATTATGAGGCGTATGATGATGATGAGGAGGAGGATTATGAGGAGTATGATGATGAGGAGGAGGATGAGGAGGAGGATTATGAGGAGTATGATGATGATGAGGAGGAGGAGGAGGATTATGAGGAGTATGATGATGAGGAGGAGGATGAGGATTATGAGGAGTATGATGATGATGAGGAGGAGGATTATGAGGAGTATGATGATGAGGAGGAGGAGGAGGAGGATTATGAGGAGTATGATGATGATGATGATGATGAGGAGGAGGAGGAGGAGGAGGATTATGAGGAGTATGATGATGAGGAGGAGGATGAGGAGGAGGATTATGAGGAGTATGATGATGATGAGGAGGAGGATTATGAGGAGTATGATGATGATGAGGAGGAGGAGGAGGAGGAGGATTATGAGGAGTATGATGATGAGGAGGAGGAGGAGGAGGAGGAGGAGGATTATGAGGAGTATGATGATGAGGAGGAGGATGAGGAGGAGGATTATGAGGAGTATGATGATGATGAGGAGGAGGATTATGAGGAGTATGATGATGAGGAGGAGGATGAGGAGGAGGATTATGAGGCGTATGATGATGATGAGGAGGAGGATTATGAGGAGTATGATGATGAGGAGGAGGATGAGGAGGAGGATTATGAGGAGTATGATGATGATGAGGAGGAGGAGGAGGATTATGAGGAGTATGATGATGAGGAGGAGGATGAGGAGGAGGATTATGAGGAGTATGATGATGATGAGGAGGAGGATTATGAGGAGTATGATGATGAGGAGGAGGAGGAGGAGGATTATGAGGAGTATGATGATGATGATGATGATGAGGAGGAGGAGGAGGAGGAGGATTATGAGGAGTATGATGATGAGGAGGAGGAGGAGGAGGAGGAGGATTATGAGGAGTATGATGATGATGAGGAGGAGGAGGAGGAGGATTATGAGGAGTATGATGATGAGGAGGAGGAGGAGGAGGAGGAGGAGGATTATGAGGAGTATGATGATGATGAGGAGGAGGATGATGAGGAGTATGATGATGATGAGGAGGAGGATTATGAGGAGTATGATGATGATGAGGAGGAGGAGGAGGATTATGAGGAGTATGATGATGATGAGGAGGAGGATTATGAGGAGTATGATGATGATGAGGAGGAGGATGATGAGGAGTATGATGATGATGAGGAGGAGGATTATGAGGAGTATGATGATGATGAGGAGGAGGAGGAGGATTATGAGGAGTATGATGATGATGAGGAGGAGGATTATGAGGAGTATGATGATGATGAGGAGGAGGATTATGAGGAGTATGATGATGATGAGGAGGAGGAGGAGGAGGATTATGAGGAGTATGATGATGAGGAGGA
>JAWRVZ010000585.1:90000-125000 GCA_037043235.1 Rhodeus uyekii
AGGGGGAGAGAGAGAAAGGGAGAGAGAGAGGGAGAGAGAGAGAGAGGGAAGGAGGGAGAGAGGGAGAGGGAGAGAGAGAGTGAGAGGGAAGGAGGGAGGGAGAGAGAGGGAGAAAGGGAGGGAGGGAGAGGGAGAGAGGGAAGGAGGGAGAGAGAGGGAGAAAGGGAGGGAAGGAGGGAGAAAGGGAGGGAGAGGGAGAGAGAGAGAGAGGGAGGTAGGGGGAGGGAGAGGGAGAGGGAGAGAGAGAGAGAGAGAGAGAGAGAGGGAGGGAGGGAGAGAGAGAAAGAGAGAGAGAGAGAGAGAGAGAGAGGGAGGGAGAGAGAGAGAGAGAGAGAGGGAGGGAAGGAAGGAGGGAGAGAGAGAGAGAGGGAGAGAGGGAGGGAAGGAGGGAGAGAGAGGGAGAGAGAGAGAGAGGGAGAGGGAGAGAGAGAGAGAGAGAGAGGGAGGGAGAGAGAGAGAGAGGAGGGAGGGAGAGAGAGAGGAGGGAGGGAGAGAGAGAGGAGGGAGAGAGAGAGGGGGGAGAGAGAGAGGGGGGGAGAGAGAGAGACACACACAAAGGTAAAGAGAGAGAATGGCAATTTTTTTTCAGTGATTTGTTCATGTCCATGTCTATCATGTTTCACTCCAGTATCAAAACAAAAAGATTAAGATTGTGTTTTGTGAAGAAATGTTGCCCATTCTTTTGATTCTGGTTGTGTAATGATTGTTTCAGTGATGTCACCAGCAGAGGGCGATGATAAAAGCAGCAGAATCCGAAGAATAATCCGTGCAGTGAGAATGAGCAGCTGATAACAGCAGGAGTGGAGATGAGTCTGTGTGTGAGAGGAATGTTCTGGAGGAGTTTCTGCAGATGTGTACTTATGAAACATTACTGTGCCTCTGCTGAATAAACACAGTCATGTTTCGCCAACAGTCCGTTAACTTATTAAACCATTATTTCCGAATGTTCTTAGAATGTTATTTAAAATGTTTCTGCTCATAGCAAACATCCTTTTAATCAAACATTATGGAACGTTACATTGTGTCATTCTCCAAACATTACGGGAGCGTTACATTGTGTCATTCTCCAAACATTACTGGAGCGTTACATTGTGTCATTCTCCAAACATTACGGGAACGCTACATTGTATCATTCTCCAAACATTACGGGAACGTTACATTGTGTCATTCTCCAAACTTTACAAGAGCGTTACATTGTGTCATTCTCCAAACATTACGGGAACGTTACATTGTGTCATTCTCCAAACATTACGGGAACGTTACATTGTGTCATTCTCCAAACATTACAAGAGCGTTACATTGTGTCATTCTCCAAACATTACGGGAACGTTACATTGTGTCATTCTCCAAACATTACGGGAACGTTACATTGTGTCATTCTCCAAACATTACGGGAACGTTACATTGTGTCATTCTCCAAACATTACAAGAGCGTTACATTGTGTCATTCTCCAAACTTTACAAGAGCGTTACATTGTGTCATTCTCCAAACATTACCGAACGTTACATTGTGTCATTCTCCAAACTTTACAAGAGCGTTACATTGTGTCATTCTCCAAATTTTACAAGAGCGTTACATTGTGTCATTCTCCAAACATTACCGAACGTTACATTGTGTCATTCTCCAAACATTACCGAACGTTACATTGTGTCATTCTCCAAACTTTACAAGAGCGTTACATTGTGTCATTCTCCAAATTTTACAAGAGCGTTACATTGTGTCATTCTCCAAACATTACCGAACGTTACATTGTGTCATTCTCCAAACATTACCGAATGTGACATTGTGTCATTCTCCAAACATTACCGAATGTGACATTGTGTCATTCTCCAAACATTACCGAACGTTACATTGTGTCATTCTCCAAACATTACGGGAACGTTACATTGTGTCATTCTCCAAACATTACCGAACGTTACATTGTGTCATTCTCCAAACATTACGGGAACGTTACATTGTGTCATTCTCCAAACATTACCGAACGTTACATTGTGTCATTCTCCAAACATTACGGGAACGTTACATTGTGTCATTCTCCAAACATTACGGGAGCGTTACATTGTGTCATTCTCCAAACATTACGGGAACGTTACATTGTGTCATTCTCCAAACATTACCGAACGTTACATTGTGTCATTCTCCAAACATTACGGGAACGTTACATTGTGTCATTCTCCAAACATTACGGGAACGTTACATTGTGTCATTCTCCAAACATTACGGGAACGTTACATTGTGTCATTCTCCAAACATTACGGGAACGTTACATTGTGTCATTCTCCAAACATTACGGGAACGTTACATTGTGTCATTCTCCAAACATTTTGGAATGTTATTTTTCAATCTTCTCTGAACATTCTAAAACAAGAAGCAACATTTAAAAAGCATTAGATGAATTTCTAATTAAAACATTTCAAATAAACGTTCCATGAGTGATGTTTTTGTGCCTTTTGAGAACAAAATAACTCTGAAAAAACATTCTGTTAACATTAAGTCAATATAGTGTTTTTTACAATAGCGATTGTTGCAAAGCAGATTTACAGAGATAACAGGAAAATAATGCAATGAAGTGCGTTTCAGCTGAACAGCAGCTCTAGAAGAACCAATCAATAATATTCATTAATGTTAAGTATGGATGAGCTAGTACAGCATTATCTGTATCTGTATCTGTTAACCATATGAATTATCTGTATCTGTACTCGAAATGGGTGGGACCTAACCCGGAAGTGGGCGGGGCTTTAACCAGTATGTTATTCTTAATCATGCAATTGATATGGGTTGATCAGAAATTGTTATATTTATTGCAGATTAGAAAACTATTTACATGACAGCATCAGCATTGAGCTTCAGATCAATGGTTTTGATCACGATAACAAACAAACTAAACAGAACAAGTTTTGCAACAATGAATACAACACATGCGGCTGCAATTATGAAGAAATCATAATTTTTAATCATAATTTTTTGCGTGAAGTCAAAAAACTGGTTAGAGCCAGCAGACGGTTAAAAAAAGAAAAAATCTCCGACAGGCAGAGATGCAACGCAAGTCGCATTCTACCAAGCACCACGTCTGAACAAACCCCACGTTTACCAGAACTATACTGATTAATAAGTACTTCAAACAAACCAGGAATAAAAAACAAACCTGAAGCTGAAGAAACCCTAAACGTTAAACGGAAAAGACCCGCGAACCTGAGTGACTGAGGGAGAGACAGAAAGAGAAAGAGAGTTGTTCTCTTCTCAGTGTTCTGTGTGTGAGTGAGCAGAGCAGGACACAGCAGATCTGTATGTGTAGGGGAGGGGCGCTGTGACTAGCCTATCACAGAACGCAGACACAGTCAGCTACCCAATGAGGATTCTTATTCAATCCGAGCACAGATAATGACTCGTGTTACTCGTATAATACTCGTACGGCAAAAGTGCTTTATCCGTACCGGATACTCGTTTCAGCCGCGTATCCAGCTCAACTCTAATGTTACGTGTCCCCTTTACTGGAAGAGAGCCTTGACACAACGCTGCCTGTTCGCTGAGGACGTTTCCTCAGATCTGCAGAAATTATCCAATTATCCACAATAATTTCCACATCTGTGGAAGGAGAGCAGAGTGAACCTCAGCTGGACTCATTCAGAAGGGAAATGTGAGATGACTGCGCCCCTGACTGCGGTTCACATCTGGACAGACAAACAGCAGTATAATCCAGCACAAAACATCTGGATGACCGACAGGGAAAAACTTCTGTGCAGTGCTGTAGTTCCAAACTCGTCCTCCGGGGTTCGAGTCTCACAGGGATGTCCACACCTCCTCGACTCCCTTTCTCCCCCCCTCTCTCCCTCTCCCTCTCCCTCTCCCTCTCCCTCTCTCTCTCTCTCTCTCTCTCTCCTGCGGATGGACAGAAGGTGAGGATGGTTCTGCTGAGCAGTGTCGCGCTCCTGGTTCTGCTGGGATCGATCCGCGGTCTGTCCCGGGATCAGCTCTTCGATTACGGGATCCGGTTCGGCGACCAGGTCTTGGCTTCGGGATCGGATTCGGTTCGACAGCTGGATCTGGATCAAACGCTTTACTTCTTCAAAGGGAAGTTCAGCAAAATCTACGTGAGTAACGCATCTTTTAAAGTTTTTGTGCAGTTTTAATACACTTAGACAAATAATATTAATCCTTATAACGTGTTTTCACCTCTAATATTTCCAAAGATGATTAGCAAAGAAGTTAAAGAAAATAAAAATGCTATAAATAGTTACTTAATTGCATACAACGGGTTACTTCTATAAAGTTCATAATTTTGATGAATCAATGAATGAAGTGAAAGTTAAATGAGTTTTTGTGTTAATTGCGATGTAATTATTTTTAATATGGACACGTTTGTTTGTTTTCGTGTATTTATCTATATGTTTGTATTTGTCTGTTGCTTTGGCGAAATTGTGATATTTCACACAATGAAGCTCAGCTTGAAATGAATTGAAATCGCACAGTTATTTCCACACAAATCGGTTTGAAACCAGTTTGATGATTATTTTTAGAGATTAGCAAAAACAAATCTGCTGATCTGCAGACTTTTCTAGTCTCTCTCTCTCTGTCTCTGTCTCCCCCCCCTCTCTCTCCCGCTCTCTCTCTCTCTCTCTCTCTCTCTCTCTCTCTCGCTCTCTTTCTCTCTCTCTCTCTCTAAACCCCCCATTGAAATGTATTGAAATGAGAGAGATGTAAATATTTACCCTGTCGTCTGTCCTGCCGTGATTTCCTATAATGCTCTCATTAGTCCCGGATGTTCAGGTTCTGTTTAAGCAAACACAGCGTCTCATGTGTGTGTGATTGTTCAGAGATGGAGTGTGTGTGTGTGTGTGTGTGTGAGAGAGAGATCGTTCAGAGATGGAGTGTGTGTGTGTGTGTGTGATCGTTCAGAGATGGAGTGTGTGTGTGTGTGTGTGTGTGTGTGAGAGAGAGATCGTTCAGAGATGGAGTGTGTGTGTGTGTGTGTGTGTGATCGTTCAGAGATGGAGACATAGGCGGAGTTTCGGGGGGGCTGGGGGGGGGGCACTGCCCCCCCAGACCAGAGCCAATTAATGCCTGCCTTGTGCTTTGAATATGTTTTTTTGTTATTACAGAATTCATATTTTCTCGTTTTATTTGTTTTATCTTATTAGTTCTGTGTATAGAATGAGTAAGATGTGGCTAATTAATTTTTTATTACTGTAGCTTTATTACATTCTCCCGCGATTTGCGAATCTCAAAGTATCGCGGTGCGTGAGTGGACGCTCTTCTCGTTCTGTTTTACGCGCTGAATAAACTAAATGGACATTCTTCGTTTTTTTAATAAATCCACTACTAAAAGTGTCAAATCTATCAGAAGAGAAGACAGTGGACATCTACGCATCTCGGAAAGAGAGGCGGCTTCTTCTGCATTAGGTAAGATATTGTAATGTCTGAAGTAGTTGTATGACAGGTCAAGGGAGGCTCTGTTTATGAACTTTAATCGGAAAGAAGAACAACACACTGTAACAAGCGCACCCGTCTAACACACTTTTTGCTGCACTTCTGAACTCCCCGTGTTAACCCTATCACTGCCGATGCAAAACAAAACAGCAACTACAAAGAGTCTGTTCTATTCGCTATTCTTTGTATAAAGCAGTGGTTCTCAAATAGTGGGGCGCACGTTACCCTGGGGTACATGCTTTTTTTTTGCCAGGGAGTAGGTTTTCTTGCACTGAACAAGAGCAGAAGTTCAGATAATCATCCCCTCATCCTTTGATCAACCACTAAATTCACACGTGTTTTCACGCAATATCTGGCACTGAGCCAAAAAAAAAAAAAGACGCGCTCAGAGCTTGTCATTTATCACAACAACTCAGTGTTTTCAACCACATAAGATTTCTTTTCGGTTTCAACAAGTTGAGCCAACAAGTTGGTGACTATTTTGAATTATCTATTATACAGAGCTTTTTGTGACTGCGGTATGTCAGGTGATAAGCATGACGCGTTACCATGGAAACAATAAGGCGAAAGTTTTTGCCGAGAAATGTTTACCTCTTCCTAGGGGGGCGTGACAGAAAATAATTGAGAAGCACTGGTATAAAGTCATTGTTCATTGTAAATGTATTTTATATGTAAAATGAATGATATATATATATATATATATGATATAAAAAAAACTGAGCTCGTGGTCTGGTGCCCCCCCAAGCACAAAAGTGAAACTCCGCCTATGGATGGAGAGTGTGTGTGTGTGTGTGAGTGTGTGTGTGTGTGTGTGTGTGAGTGTGTGTGTGTGAGTGTGTGATCGTTCAGAGATGGAGAGTGTGTGTGTGTGTGTGTGTGTGATCGTTCAGAGATGGAAAGAGAGAGTGGAGATGGAGAGTGTGTGTGTGTGCGTGATCGTTCAGAGATGGAGAGTGTGTGTGTGTGTGTGTGTGTGTGAGTGTGTGTGTGTGTGTGTGTGTGTGTGTGTGTGTGTGAGTGTGTGATCGTTCAGAGATGGAGAGTGTGTGTGTGTGTGTGTGTGTGTGTGATCGTTCAGAGATGGAAAGAGAGAGTGGAGATGGAGAGTGTGTGTGTGTGCGTGATCGTTCAGAGATGGAGAGTGTGTGTGTGTGTGTGTGAGTGTGTGTGTGTGTGTGTGTGAGTGTGTGATCGTTCAGAGATGGAGAGTGTGTGTGTGTGTGTGCGTGTGATCGTTCAGAGATGGAGAGTGTGTGTGTGTGTGTGCGTGATCGTTCAGAGATGGAGAGTGTGTGTGTGTGTGTGTGTGAGTGTGTGTGTGTAACGGACTTGAATCGGTCTTCATCCAAAAACCACACGAACACTTGACTACAGATGGGTTTTTTTACTGTAATGAGAAGAAATGAAATAGTAGAACAATCAGTAGCTTCTCTCTCTCTGATATTTACTCAGAGCTCGACGAGAGAGAGCCATACAGTGCGCATCCTAAATAAAATAGTCCCACAAACAACACACTTGTCCACTATAAACAAAATAGAAAAACAACAAAATTTTGTGAAGTTCAATAATTCACACTTATTACAAAAATATGAAATTAAAACAATTACTTTAAACAAAATAAAACTAATTTACACAAATATTGTAGAAAAAATCTGAACAAATAAATGAGTTTTAAAATC
This sequence comes from Rhodeus uyekii, assembly GCA_037043235.1. Lineage (NCBI taxonomy): Eukaryota > Metazoa > Chordata > Actinopteri > Cypriniformes > Acheilognathidae > Rhodeus > Rhodeus uyekii. Next base: position 97,108 of record JAWRVZ010000585.1, read on the forward strand.
TTTTTCACACCGGCTACATTCTCCCCCCTGAACTCCACAAATTTTGTCCATTACAGGGATAGGATACACTTAATCAGACCAACTATTATCCAGAATATTGTGCAACAAAATATGTTTCCCACTAGCAGGGAAAGTAACTACAGCAGGTTGATCAGGCCTATTATAGTCACTCGCAAAAGGTGCCTTAAACACTCTTCAACAGATGAACTCATCTCTTGTCTGGAACAAATACATGCAGTAGTGTATTAACTCAAAGATGTTCAATTCTACAATTTAAACTAGAAACCAAAAATCCTCTCTTGTACAATACATTTTTATCTCAATAAAGATCTTACAACTTCACCAACCGGATTCAAAATTTTTATGGATTGAGTCATACTCTCGATCAATCTGTTAACTGGTTTCACTGTTCTACCTGCTCTGGTTCGAACTCTAGTTTCCTCTTTTCCAGGCGGTGGCTCAACAACTTTAGTAGGTGAAGCACAATGGTCTTCACTGAGAACTGTATCAAAAAGCGAACTGCAAGAACCATAATCAGGTCTTACATCTGGACCACTTACGTTGCTGTTCTCCTTGACAGAGCCATCAATTGACACCAATTGTTCCTGTTCCAACGACCCAGGGACTACATCCAGTGAATCAATACTATCAGATCTGCAAGATAATCCATGCTGAGAACCATCAGAAGCTACAGTATCTTCCACCCAACTCTCAACTCGCTCAGACGAAGAACACAACTCAGATGTAGGTTCACCAGCAATCATGGACACATCCCTACTGCTGATGACTGATTCACCATCATCCCCACATAAATCTGGTTCTTCCAACCCAAGTGGCAGGAAGTTCGCTTGTAACAGCAAATTGCGATGAACAGTTTTCTCCAAACCCGTTTTGGTGTTACGTATACGGTAAATATGGCACTGGGGGTTCACTGCCATCACTTTATATGGTGTGGACTCCCATTTGTCTGCCAATTTCCTTTTTCCCCGTTCGGTTTTGTTGGCCAGCAAAACCTGATCACCCAACTCAATGCTACAACCCTTCGTTCTTTTGTTGTACAATTCAGTTTGACGTTGTTGACTGGCATCAACATTCCCCTGAGCAACAGTCAGAGCTTCTTTCAAGTTGTCTCTCAGCCTTTTCACATACTTGTCGTAATCAACAACATCGCAGTCTCTCTCGACATTTGCAAACATCACATCAACTGGCAACTTTGGGATTCTGCCAAACATTAAGTAGAATGGGGCGTAACCAGTGGACTCATGGGCAGTACAATTATATGCAAAAGTCAGTGTCTGTAGCAACTGTGACCACTTTTCTTTGGACCTTGGCGGCAGTGCTCGGATCATGTTGCCCAATGTTCTATTGAAACGTTCAACGCTGCCATTCCCCATGGGATGGTAAGCAGTTGTTCTGGACTTTTTTACTCCAGCGACCTGTAACAATTCTCGGATCAGCTGGCTCTCAAAGTTTGCTCCTTGATCCGAGTGAATCCTATCAGGGAACCCATACACACAAAAATACCGGTCCCACAACTGTTGCGCTACCTGCTTTGCGGACTGGTTACGACACGGGAACGCGTGAGCCATTCGGGAAAAGTGATCAGTTACGACCAACACATCTACATTATGACCTTTTGAGCTTTCTGCGGTCCAAAAATCGATGCATACTAACTCCATTGGACTAGACGTTTTCACACTCTCTAACGGGGCTCTACCTTCAGGTTCGGGTGTTTTGCTGACGACGCAGCGCTTACAACATTTGACGTACCCACGAACATCACGCTCCAACCCGACCCAAAAGAATCTTTGTCTTGCCAGATACAGAGTTCTACTTTGACCCTGGTGCCCTGCTTCATCATGAACGCCTGTCATCACCTGTGTGACCAAAGAGGATGGAACTACATACTGTAAGCGTTTCTTTCCAGTCACGTTATCTTTGCTGGCACGATACAGGACACCATCTAGTATCTTCAACCTGTCCCACTGCTTTAATACTCTGAGCACCTTATATGTCTCACCAGCACGCTCACGACGCGTGGCTCTCTTGCCCCTCTGGATGTAAAAGAGGACCCTAGACAAACAAGGATCATTCTGTTGCCGGTCTCGAAGTTCTTCTAACGAGAAAACAGGTAGTGGGCATTGCCCAGCAGGCGACAACTGTTGTGTGTCTTGAGTGATACAAGAGATCGCTCTTGCTTCAACTCCTACTTCCCAGTCACTGTGACCCTCTAACACCGCAGAGACCTCAGCGCTGGACAGTAGACAATTGCTTGTTGCTTCCACACTCTGGATGCAAGCACTAAGTCTAAACGCATCCTGCACTGTGTCTTTCTCAAACTGCTCTGCTTCCTCAAGTAAAGAACCATAAGGCTCATTCAGGAGTCTCTGACTGACCCGGTTCTGAATAAAGGGTTGACGACTCAAAGCATCGGCCACTACATTCTTACTACCTGGTATGTATTTGATGCTAAACCGGTAGGGTGCCAATTTGGAAACCCATCTCTGCTCACACGCGTCGAGTTTAGGCTTCGTGAGGATGTAAGTTAACGGATTGTTGTCCGTCCATACAACGAACTCATGGCCTTTCAGCCAGTGGCTGAATTTGTCGCAAACGGACCACTTTAACGCCAAAAACTCCAAACGGTGAGCGGGATATTTGGTCTGAGCACGTGAAAGGGATTTGCTAGCAAAAGCAATCGGCCGAGCTCTAGTCTCACCCTCTGAAACCTGAGACAACACAGCGCCCAACCCATCCATAGACGCATCAGTGGACAAAACAAACGGACGGCTAAAATCAGGATGTGATAATACCACCGAATTCATCAGAGCAGCTTTTAGCTGCTGGAAGGCACTACTGTGCTCCTCCTTCCAGTCACCAGGACTCAACTTCCTGAATGTTGCAGCACCCTTTCTCGAAGGCTTTTTGCCCCTTGTTGCAGCTGTCAAAGTAAACAGAGGTTTTGCGATGGTGGAGCAATTTTGGATAAACCTCTGATAATACAACACCATTCCTAGAAACGATTTAATCTTTCTTTGGGAGGGGGTCACCCTATCATCCATCATCAAATCACACTCCATCACCGCTTCAATAGCGCTGACCTTGTCTGGGTCAGTCGCTACTCCTGAACTATCAATGATGTGGCCCAAGAACCGCACACTCCGCTGGAGGAAATGGCACTTTTTAGGAGCCAACTTTAACCCGTGCTCTCTAAGCTTACTGAATACTGTCTCAAGTCTCTTGATGGCCTCACTCTCGTCTGGGGCGTACACAAGTAAGTCATCCAAATAGCAAAGCAACGTCAGGAAATTTTGATCGCCAAAGATGTTTGTCATTAAACGCATGAAACTGGCGGGACTATTGCACAACCCTTGCGGCAAACGGTTAAACTCATAAAGACCCATAGGTGTTGTGAAAGCCGTGAACTTTTTGTCATCCTCTGCCATTGCGATGTTATAAAAGCCAGAGGTAAGATCCATCACACTAAATATTGCGTTCCCACCCAGGGCCGCCAAGCAGTCTGCTTGATGAGGCAACGGGTGCGCATCCTTGATGGTCCTGGCATTAAGCCAGCGGTAATCGACACAAACGCGAAGATCACCACTTTTCTTCCATACCAGGACCAGCGGAGATGCCCACTCACTACAAGACTTACGGATAATCTCTTGCTCTTCCATTTCTGAGAGCACTTTTCTCAGTGTCTGGTACTGAGCCGGAGGAACACGTCGGTACGGGAGTCTGAATGGTCTGGCGTCCGACAGGTGGATCCTGTGGATGAACTCTTTGGCCTTACCACAATCTAGCTTGTGTTTAGAAAACACATCTTGATATTTCTGGACCAACTGCAAAATCTGGCTTTTCCAATACGGAGTTACTTCGCAAGAATCAATATCAAGATCCCCAAGACCAAGCTTCTGCAATGTGCTGCGAAAATCAGAGATAGGACTATCTGCATCTACACTACAGGAGACAGACTGACTCTGCACACTCAAGGTCTCTCCATCACCATGCTCAGATAGCGCACCCAGATCTTCAACAGCCAAAACAGGAGATACTTCTGCTATTTTAGCATTGCGCCTCAAAGTGATAGGCTCACTGGACGGGTTGATCACCTTAACCGGCACCCACCTGTCACCAGGCAATGTGGCTATAACACGCCCAACAAGAACACCTTTCTGATGGGGTTGCGCTTTTGATGGTTCGATTAGCACAGTGCTACCCACAGAAATAGTGGAACTTGTCGGGAGCCTACCCCACACAAGGTGCTCGCGTTGCGGTAAAAGTGTGACTGCTTGAGTGAGCTTAACAGTACCGACGACAGTTGGAATACTACTACCCTCCCATCTATTATGTCCAGACAGCATGCTCAAAAACTGTTGAATTTCTGGTTCTCTTGTAGAATTTGGCTGGTTCATGACACGCCAATAACTTTGCGACTGCTTGAGTTGACTGAGAACGAACTTGATTACATTGGTACCAACGATTAACTGATCTTTCTGTCCGGGTACAACCAAGGTAGGCACAATTACCGAATGTCCATACACACATATCTTTAGCTGGTGAATACACTTGGGCTTGACCCGAACACCTCCACAACCGACAAGCAAAACGTCGGCATGAGGCTGCTCAGACTCAAGTGTCCCGCATGCATCCAGCAGCCTTTGCTCAGTTTCTTCATTAATGGTACATGCCATAGAACCAGTGTCTAACAAGCCTTGGCAAGTGACCGTATCATTCACCAACACATCTGTATAAAACAAGCTGTCAGCTCTTTCCAATTTCGCAATGTTCTGGAAAATGACACTGCCACCTGATTCGGCCTGACAATGGCTACTATAGATGACCATAGGATCATCTTCACTGGTGAGGGGCTGACTTAAGACACCCACATGGTCCCCTCCTTGATGTGAGTGAACTAGTTTCCCTGATCGTCACCAGTCTGGGCTACGGCTTGGCCAGCAGCCTTATGACACTCCCTGCGTTGATGCCCAATCTCTAAGCAAGCAAGGCATCTTTTCTCTCTCATACAGTGAGAGCGGGTCGAGTGAGCTCTGTCTCCACAGACTCCACATGAAGAGGATCGATACCACTGTGACGTTCTAGGCCTCGACTCTGAAACAGGTACGGTAGTACGCTCAAGCACCCTTTCTAACATTTTCAGCACACGCTCTAATGTACCCAGGTCTGTGGCTTCGCTTGTTTTAGAATGCTGAACGGCGGCACATGATGCGGAGTTAATGCCCATACCTTCATTCTCTCCCACTACTCGAGCACTAGCAGGGTTTTCAGCAACAACGGCCTGATTCACCGCAACCCTAGGAACAGACTGAACTGGCTTCCGAGGTCTATAGTCTCTCTCATACTCATCAATGGCCTCCTGGACCTCCCCAGCTGACCATTTGCTCATGGGCTTGGACCTAAAGACACTGGAAAGATCGGGATTAGGACAGTTCCTGATAAACATCAATGCAATCTCCGAACTCATATTTTCCATCTTTCCACCAGATCTTTGTAGACGAGCATCTGCTAGCTCAGCTGCCTCATTTAACCTGACCCAGTAGTCAACAGGGCGCTCATTAGGTTTTGGCTGTGTTGCATAGAAATCGGCTAACGGTTGGCACGAGCCAGGGCTTTCACTAAAATAACGCCGCAGAACCTCATATACTTCTTCACGACAGAATACTGTGGCTGGGCTACTTTTCAGTTTGACCTTGACAATACTCTTTGCTCTGCCACAAAGATGACTCAAAATCTCCTCTACACTGACGGCTTTGTCGCAACCCTTTTTGGACAAATATACCTCCATCTGTTCAATCCACTCAAGGATAGTGCACTTATCGCTACCATCCCCTCTAAACATTTGAGGTTCCTTTACTTCAGCTTTGACTACGAGATTCACTTTTGACAGATCAAGGCTCTGGGACAAAGGCAGCGTCACAGAAGGCTGCTGTTCAGTCAATGGAGTAAGACTAGGCAATGCTGATGTCTGACTGGTTAACAACCGTGTGGCAATGGAGTCACCTATCTGACTTCCAAGCTCACCAATGATGTCGCGTAGCTGCTGTGTAACACAACCATCGTTGGTAGGAGTGGAAGACAACGGGTTATGTGACTCATCACTACGAGGAGCATTAGAACCGGTTAACGAATCATAAACCAACACCCGCGGTTTACCAACTTTAGGCTCACCTACCCCCAATAAACCTCGACCCCTACCAATGTGTGGCGTCACCAGGTCGTCACTCCACCCCCCTTCGGCCATTGTACTAAAGAAATTTTCTATCAAGAAAATGTAAAAACAAATTTACACTGTAGTTATGTTCTGTTTCACAAGATAAAAATAACGAAACAATATAGAACTCAGTCCAATAAATACAAATGTAGTGTGTGAAACGAAAGTTCAAGTGCTGTCAATGTCCAGTCACTTCTACCCAAGCGTCAATGATGAAGACTCTTCGGCTGATGGTTTCTGCGTTGTGATTTTCTATTCTCCATCCCCAGCGATCAGCTGCTGCAGATCTGGCGCATCCGGGTCACGGCACCAAATTATGTAACGGACTTGAATCGGTCTTCATCCAAAAACCACACGAACACTTGACTACAGATGGGTTTTTTTACTGTAATGAGAAGAAATGAAATAGTAGAACAATCAGTAGCTTCTCTCTCTCTGATATTTACTCAGAGCTCGACGAGAGAGAGCCATACAGTGCGCATCCTCCAGTCTCGCAGATAGACTGAGACTATTGGGTGACGCGCATATGGAAAACTCTGTGATTATTCCGCCAATATTCCTCCTCAACAATGTTCAAATAAAATAGTCCCACAAACAACACACTTGTCCACTATAAACAAAATAGAAAAACAACAAAATTTTGTGAAGTTCAATAATTCACACTTATTACAAAAATATGAAATTAAAACAATTACTTTAAACAAAATAAAACTAATTTACACAAATATTGTAGAAAAAATCTGAACAAATAAATGAGTTTTAAAATCTTTTTCACACCGGCTACATGTGTGTGTGTGTGTGTGATCGTTCAGAGATGGAGAGTGTGTGTGTGTGTGTGTGTGTGTGTGTGAGTGTGTGTGTGTGTGTGTGTGTGTGTGTGTGAGTGTGTGTGTGTGTGTGTGTGTGAGTGTGTGATCGTTCAGAGATGGAGAGTGTGTGTGCAGATGTTTCAGGATGTGTCAGTGATGTCTCTCGCTGTGTTTGCATGGGAACTCGTGTCTCGTCTCTGATGATCTGCAGAAACTCGAGCTCTTACAGTCAGAAGCTCTTCAGCGCACACATGTGCCGTTGTCTGATTCCCTGATGGAGGATCTGAGCTCTTCCTGCTGTTCTTCCAGCATTCCCACATGGACCGTCCCAACAAAGCTTGCCATGTTCCCGGGATCAAGTCAAGTCAAGTCAAGTCACCTTTATTTATATAGCGCTTTTTACAATGTAGATTGTTTCAAAGCAGCTTTACAGGAAAAACATTATAAACAAAGTTTGTTTGGCTGAACAGAAGCCCCAAAAGAGCAGCTGAATCAATACAATTGATGAATTTTAAGTGTTAAGTTTCCCCAACTGAGCAAGCCATAGGCGACAGCGGCAAGGAACCAAAACTCCGGCAGGTGACGTAACGAATGAAGAACAGAATGGAGAAAAAACCTTGGGAGAAACCAGGCTCAGTCGGGGGAGCAGTTCTCCTCTGGCCAACAGCCAAACCGTGCATGATTATTATACAACAATTCAAGTCCAATAAACAAACACAATAAAACACAGTCGGATGAAGGATTAAGTTCAGGATTAGGCCTGATTCATGAGTTTCATTAGTCAGTTTGTGATTTCTCAGTTGCGGTGTTTTGCGATTCTCTCGGGATTAACCTGTGAATCCGACATGAAGCAATAGTTCAGTGAGTCTTCAGACAGTATATTTTATGAATATGTGCAGCAGCTGCCGGCGGCTCGATCAGATCCACAGATCCACCTCATTCCTGATCCTTTTAAAACGTTTGCTATAAGATTTGTTTCTAAAATATTCTCTTCTGCTCATAGAAGCTGAATTTATTAGATGATAAATACAGTAAAACAGTGTAATATTATATCAGTGTGAAACAGCTGTTTTCTATGTGAATATATAGTAGTGTCATTTATTCCTGTGATTAAAGCTGAATTTATTAGATGATAAATACAGTAAAACAGTGTAATATTATATCAGTGTAAAACAGCTGTTTTCTATGTGAATATAGTATGAATATAGTATAGTATAGAATGGTAGCAGAAGTTTTGAGGGGAAACTTGTGTAATTTGAGGATTGTGTGAATTGCTTTGACCGCTGGAAACCGGCCGGATCTCTTCATCAAACTGCAGACGCCCCGGGAGAAGTGTGCGATGCTTTACACGTCTGTTAGCAATTCTCCCGTCAGTCTTCAGATCTAGAGCTCAGGGTTATTCTGGTTCCTGTCTGTCTGGGTCTTCTTTGTCACTTCCTGTCAATCGTTTCACTCCCTGCACCTGTCATGTAATCACTGATCGTTAGTCTCCCAGGTGTTTGTAATTCCCTTGTGTATAAATCACTCTTGCATTTCCCTTGTGTTTGTCAGTTGTTAAAGAAGTAATGTTAATTGTGTGTGGATGGTGCTGTTTCTCAAGAGTTATGTTTAGGTTTTGCACAAGTGTGCTTATTTGTTTTGTATTTGAAGTCTTTTGTTTTATTTATTATTAAAGGTTCTGATGTGAATCCTGCTTCTGCCTCGTTCTCCGCATCGCACACGATCCTGTCTATGAATTGTTATAGTTGTTCTCTGAGGTTCTTGATCCTGAGGAGACAAAACCTTTTGAATTGCTTTCGTGTTTGTGTCAGTTTGCTCTTTTTTATGATTCTTCAAAACCGATGCAGTTCTGTGAAACCTAATATTGCATCATCATAATTATGTTTGTTAAATCTATAAGTTGTGGAGCACAAGCGATAGAAATATAGTATGTTTAGAAGGTTTTGAATTTAAGCTTTCTTGGCAACTCCATCACTTTATGGTTTATGATAAAATAAGGTCTTAATTCAATCCAACCGCAACCAAACCCTCCTTGAGAAAATCATACAAATAATATACAATTCCTTATTTATATCACACAAACTCGCCAAACACAGATGAGCCACAGCTGCGACGCTCAAGAACATCCTCTATATGACACTTTACTGTAAAATAATCATCAACAGAAAACCCACAATCCTGCACCGATCACAGCTGCTGCTAAATCATCCATTTTCAGTTTCTGTGTGTGTGAGAGAGGGTGTGTGTGTGTGAGAGTGTGTGTTTTTGTGTGTGTGTGTGTGTGTGTGTGTGGGGGGGGGGGGGTTCTATGGGTTGGGGTCAAACACTGATCTCTGAGCCTCTCCTCTGAAATCACGTCACACACACACAGCATTTATTCTCTGGCAGTGATTTGTGAGCGTGAACTGCTTCTCCTCACAGGTTGTGCGGCTCTCCTGAAACTCACTAAAGTAAAGCTGTTACACACACAACACAACAGCCTTTCATGTGTGTGACGGCACAGGTCACAGGAAACGTCCTGCTGGGTTTAAGAGGCGATGAGGCGTGTGTCTGTTCTGCTGGAAAACATCCAATCCTCTGCAAGTGTGTGTCGTTTTCTGCAGTCGCTTAAACTGGGATGAAACGCAAAAACAACTTATATTAAACTAAACTAAACTGTTGAGTCTCACGCTTGCTTTTAAAATGGCAAGATTTCTGAAAAGAAACACATCAATTTGAACATTGTCGTTATGGCTTGTTTGATACTTTATTGATCCTTTTATTGATGGAAGCTGATCATTGTTTTTGTGCTTTAAGTGTCTTTCATTGGATGTGCAACAAAATGCAAAGCTTTTTAATGCAAAATGCAAGAATATGCATTTTGTTTTGTCCAGTTTGCAATGTTTTAATCGCAATAGATAAGAATATGCAAAGTCTTTTTTACAGCGAGATGCATAAATGTGCAACCGGTTATTCCTGCGCTGATCAAGCGGTTTAGTGTGAGTGAACTGCTCTGTATCCGTGCATGTCTGGAAGACTGCAAGAGTTTTGAAGTGTTATTCCTTTAAAGCGTGAAGCATTATGTTGGGTTTGTTCAGAGGATCTGCGCTAATCATAAATGCTCGTGGTTCTTCAGATCAGCACCAATGGCTTCGTGTCTCTGGCTGAACCCAGCGATGAGTCTGAATACCTGGGGAAGATGCCGGCCGGTTTTGGCATGATCGCGGCTTTCCTGGGAGATCTGGACACCAGCGACGGCGCCGGGTTTGTGTATTTCCGGCAGGAAAACAGCCCTGATGTGCTCCGGAGAGCCGCGGATCACATCAGACAAGCGTTTCCGAACGACGACGGGATCGAGCCCACTCACGCCGTCGTCGTCACCTGGGAGGATGTGGCTCTGGGGCAGCGCACAGATGGACTGCAGCTCACGGTACGGCCCTGAAATCTCAGTGTGTTGCTGTTCCAGACTTTATTTCTGAAGCACAGATTATTTCAAAGACAATAACAGTGTGAAGTGCTTCGATTATGAATCTAAAATCATTTCTCTGCACAGTCTGCGTGAGTTTCTGTCCAGATTAGCCTGACGAATAAAGTGTTCAATCTCCTCCTGCAGAGAAACACGTTCCAGCTGGTTTTAGCAAACATGGACTCTGCGTCTTACGCCATCCTGCTGTATCCGGAGCCGCTGCCGGTGGAGCTGCCAGTGGAGCTGCCGGTGGAGGTGGGCTTCAGTGAAGGGCTCGTGCCCGGCTGGTTCGGCTGGTCCAAAACTCAAGGCTCTTACTACCGCGTCACTGACGACAGCGAGGAGTCGGTCCACGCTCTCGCACTGTAAGACCTTTACACTTGCATCTCATTAATCTTATATAAACGCATGCATTCATATGCATGTTTTCAGGATTATATGATTCGTTGCATTTTATTATTCCTGTGCCCATTTGTGGGTCACATGCCACCAGTCCAGACTGGCATCTTCATTGTGCAAAACTGCTCTCCGAACCCTTCAGGGAGACAAACTCGGGCCGGCCTGGCGTTTGGGTCTTTGAGATCGGCACGTCTCCGTTGTTCACCTCCATCACTCCCGGAGGGGTCACGGAGGTCACGTGGGAGGAGCCTGCTGTCGACACTCCTGCTCCTGAGCCGCCGGTCCCACAGATGAGACTCCAGTCCTCCGTGCTTCAGTACGAGACGCTCACGCCGCGCCCAGAGTCCTCCACCCCTGACGCGCTTCGGTACCGCCAAGTGCCGCCGCAGATCCCAGAGATCCGGCAGGAACCCCAGAACCCGCCGGTGCTGATCATCGATGACGACGAGCTCAGTGTCGACGGTGAGAGTAAAGCTGTGACTACATTGAGTAAGTCTTATGCTTCATATGTATCAGTAAATCTGATTATTCCCAGTGTTTTCGTATGACTCCGAGACGTGCTCCCGCAACAAGCACAAGTGCTCCGCTTTCGCCGAATGCCGAGATTACTCCGACGGATTCTGCTGCCACTGCAAACCAGGCTATTACGGCAACGGCAGGGATTGCGTCGCTGAAGGTGAGATGCAGCACTGGAACGGACGGCCATGAATCCGTAAATGTGGTGTTGAAGCAGTGAAGGATGTTCTGCGGATCCGCAGGCAAACCCCAGCGGATGAACGGGAAGGTGAATGGCAGACTGTACGTGGGGAGTTCTGCGTCTCCGGTGGAGTTCTCCAACAACGACCTGCACTCGTATGTGGTGGCGAACGACGGCCGCGCGTACATCGCCGTGAGCAGCGTCCCGGAGGAACTGGGGCCGTCGCTGCAGCCGCTGCCGGCTCTCGGAGAACCCATCGGATGGGCCTTCGCTCTGGAGCAGCCGCACTTCCACAACGGCTTCCGCCTCGCCGGTAACAAAATACATATCAAACTGAACTCTGACATGAACAATATCATCCGGATTATTATTGGTTTTAATATGAATAATATTACAAAGTTATTGATATTATTATTACTCCGTCTCTTTCTCTCCATCTCCTTCTCTTCGTCTCCACAGGAGGGGTTTTCACGCGGCAGGCTGAGGTCACCTTCCAGCCCGGGAACGAGAGGCTGAGCATCCGGCAGGAGTTTGTGGGGATCGATGAGCACGATCACCTGGTGGTCAGCACACATCTGGACGGCCGGATCCCGGAGGTGCCGCGCGGAGCCACAGTCCAGATCCCGGCCTACAGCGAGATCTACCAGCACTCCGGCAACCGTGAGCGCCAACACACACATCACACACACGTCACACACACGTCACACACACGTCACGCACGCGCCACACACACGTCACACACACATCACTCCACACGTCACACACACGTCACACACACGTCACACACACATCACTCCACACGTCACACACACGTCACACACACACACGTCACACACACGTCACACACACGTCACACACACACGTCACACACACACGTCATACACACGTCACACACACGTCACACACACATCACTGATGTCTCTGGATCAGACGTTTGTGCAGGAGATGCCTGTGAATGATAGAGCCGCAGCATCAATGATTCTGTGTTTCCGGAACACTGGAAGAAGCGATTGAAGTTTAGTTTAGTAATGCTGTTTGTGTGGGTTGTCAGTGATCACGTCGTCCTCGCGGCGGGAATACAACGTCACCATGGCCGACGGCAGCGTCCGCACACTCCGGTACCTGTGGACGCAGAGCATCCGCTTCCAGAGCTGCCCGCACGAGCAGCGCACACACTCCCGGCCCGACAGCCAGCAGCTCAGCGTCGACCAGATCTTCGTCATGTACGACTCCAGCAACCAGCTGATCCGCTACGCCATGAGCAACAAGATCGGCTCCGTCCACAGTGAGGACACTCTCAATAACGATGATTAAAGCCTTGCATGGCTTAACTAAACACCAGCAGTTTCTGAGAGTCTCTTCTGCTCATCAAAGCGGTATATGTGTGTGTGTAGCTTTACATGACTGTAGTAAACAGCTTTGCGATGATGTCGCTTCAACAACAGGGTGAAGGAATCTTTGTTGGTTGTTTGCATGAGTAAGTGACAGAGGTTTGAGAGTGTGTTGTGATGCAGACGAGGGCTGTGGTTGCGCTGCAGCTGTCGGTGCGGTTTGATGTCTGCACGCGCTCTGAACGCAGTCGCTCTGCTGTTTTCAGGTGGAGTCGCGGAGCAGAACCCGTGTTTCACCGGCAGACACGGCTGCGACTCCAACGCCGTCTGCCGCCCGGCGCAGGGTAAACACTTCAGCTGCGCATGCGCCGCGGGATTCACCGGAGACGGACGCGTTTGCTACGGTAACGTTACACTTCTGGATGTTTGTGTTGTTATTAGGAAACACTCTGAGTTAAAACATCTGCGCTGAGTTTCTGTCCGGCCCTCGTTTCTGTCCACAACATAAATCTACATGGACAAATCATATTATACTTTAATTTGACTTCAAAACTTCATTCCCAGACGATGATCCAATGCAAACACAAACACTGTATGTCTGTGTGTGTGTGTGTATGTCTGTGTGTGTTTGTCTGTGAGTGATTGAGTGTATGTGTGTCTGTATGTGTGTTGTTGTTGTATTGATGTTGTGTTGTTGTTGTTGTTGTTGCGCAGACGTGGACGAGTGTTCAGAGAGCGCTCAGATCTGCGGGTCTCGCGGCGTCTGCCTCAACCAGCCGGGAAGCTTCCGCTGCGAGTGTCCGGACGGCTTTCGGTTGGCCAGCAGCGGCCGGATCTGCGTCGGTGAGGAACGTTCCTGCAGCTGAACCGCGTGTGTGTGTGAATGTGTGTCTGACTCTCTGCCGGTGTGTTTGCAGAGACGGAGCGTCCCGTGGATCACTGTGAGAGAGGAACACACGACTGTGACGCTCCCGAACGCTCCCAGTGCACTTACACCGGACACTCATCCTACACCTGCTCCTGCCGGCAGGGATTCACTGGAGACGGACGCGTCTGCCACGGTAACACACACACACACTCTCTCTCTCTCTCACACACACACACACACACACACATATGCACACACACACACACTCTCTCTCTCTCTCTCTCTCACACACACACACACACTCTATTCGGACCCCTTTAAATGTTTCACTCTTTTTTTATTTTACAGCCATTTGTTAAAATAATTTAAGTTCTGTTTTTTTTCTTATTAATGTACACACACACACCCCATATTGACAGAAACCACGGGGGGGGGGGGGGGGGGGGGGCGGCCTGGGTGGGCCTGGGATTTGCAATTGGTTAAAATGGCGACTTTGACAATGAAAGTGAAAGCACATATCGCCCGCAGCACAAGACGATCGCAACGCACCCCCAGTCAATAATTGTGCGAACCCCCCCCCTCCCCCAAATAATTGCGCGCAGTTTGGCCCCCTCATTTTAAGCTGGGCCCCCTCAAAAAAAATATCTAGCTACGCCCCTGACAGAAACACACAGAATTGTTGACATTTTTGCAGATTTATTAAAGAAAAACTGAAATATCACATGGTCCAAGTATTCAGAGCGTTTGCTGTGACTCTCAGATATGTAACTCAGTGCTGTCCATTTCTTCTGATCATCCTTCTACACCTTCATCTGAGTCCAGCTGTGTTTGATTACACTGATTGGACTTGATTAGGAAAGACACACACCTGTCTATATAAGACCTTCCAGCTCACAGTGCATGGCAGAGCAAATGAGGATCATGAGGTCAGAGGAACTGCTGAAGAGCTCAGAGACAGAATTGTGGCAAGATCAGATCTGGACAACATTACAGAAACATTTCTGCTGCACTTAAGGTTCCTGAGAGCACAGTGGCCTTCATAATCCTTACATGGAAGACGTTTGGCACCACCAGAACCCTTCCTCGAGCTGCCGTCCGGCTAAACTGAGCTTAGCGAGAGAGGTGAAGAAGAACCCAGAGATCACTGTGGCTCCAGAGATGCAGTCGGGAGGAAGTTATAGAAAGTCAACCATCACTGCAGCTCCAGCAGTCGGGCTTTATGGTGAGATCAAGATAGAAGTCTTTGTCCTGAATTGTGAGCGATATGTGGAGAACAGTACCGGTCCAGTAGAGTCCAGCAGTGCAGCATCAGCTGTGGGAGTTTCAGCTGCAGGACGACTGACTGCAATCGAGGGAAAGATGAAGTACAGGGATATCCTGGAGGAAAACCTTCTCCAGATGCTCAGGATCTCAGACTGGGCCGAAGGTTCACCTTCCAGCAACACAATGACCCGAAGCACAGCTAAAATAACGCAGGAGTGGCTTCACAACAACTCGTGACGGTTCTTGAACGCCCAGCCAGACCCTCACTAAAACCCAATCCAGCATCTCTGGAGAATCCTAAAAAGGGCTAAACACCAACGTTTACCATCCAGCCTGACAGAACCGGAGAGGATCTCCAGGAGGAACCGCAGAAGATCCCCAAAACACTCATGGCTGCATTACAGCACAAGCTGCTTCTGCTCAACACTGAGCACACATCTGAACACTGATGAGATGCTCCAGTCTTTCTTTTAGAAGAATGTCAACAATTCTGTGTTTTTCTGTCAATATGAGGTGCTGTGTGAACATTAATGAGGAACAAATTATTTTTCCTGATTTTTAAATGATTTTAGCAAATGTCTGCAATATAACAGCGAATCATGTGAGGGTTTGAATACTTTCTGTTTTCTAGGAATGTGTGAATCTCAGATCAGTAACTCGAGCCTCGGCAGGAAGCACTGCAATGCTCCAGTGACACAGACGAGCGGGAGAGTGTGTGAGTGTGTGTGTGTGTGTGTGTGTGTGAGCAGGAAACACACGCTGTTTAACACACTACAGATGTGCATTCCTGCATCTGTCCATCTCTCCTCTCTTTCTCTCCGTCCTGCAGATGTTGATGAGTGCCAGCCGGGCCGTTGCCATAGCGATGCCATCTGCTACAACACCCAGGGCTCTTTCACCTGTCAGTGTCGGCCAGGTTTCCATGGCGATGGCTTCAGCTGCACACCTGCTTCTGGTATGACGAAGTATATTTCAGTCCGTATGAATTTACATTTTTAACTTCCATGAAGTATTTCACCCGAATATTCACTCACTCTCTAACACACACACTTTCACACACTCACACTCTCACACACTCATTCACACTCACTCACTCTCTCACACACACACACTCACAGCCCACTTGGTCTCGCACACAACAGAGAACGGTTAACATCGTTAACAGCCAGTGCAGTGTCACGCCGGCCAGTGCTGGTGTGTGGACGCGGCGGGACGGGAGATCCCCGTGTGTACGATCAGCCTGTCTTTCCCTTCAGAGTGTGAAGTGTTTTATTCTTCTTATATGGAATATCCACACATTAAGCCCCTCCCTCTTCCACAGGCGTTGAGCACAGTGTGGCTCCGCCCCTCATTGGCCCCTCCCCCCGGCCGGACATCATCCCTCTGACTCCCGGAGCAAGCATCTTATTCGCTCAGAGCGGCAGGATCGAGTTCATCCCGCTGGACGCCGGCCGCATGAGCCGAGCCGAGGCCGGGACGCTCCTGCACGTCTCCGTGAGTCCGTGATTTAACTGTCTGATGGTGTTACAGCCGTTACACACACACACACACACTCTCTCTCTCTCTCACACACACACACACCGGCTGATGGCGTGAACAGCCGTTTCTGACCGCAGGCTTAAGTAAATCACGCGTGATTGATGTAAATTGTCTCCTCAGAAATATCTGTGGTCTCGTCGCTCGTTTCTCACGCCTTCAGTAAATCTGCGGGTTTCAGTCGCACAAAAAACATGTTTGTAAATCTGGCCCTGAATATTTGCATATAAAGTCATGTTTCCTGTCCAGTGAGAATGAGGTTGATCCTGAACAAACTCCAGATGAGTTCTGTCTGCACACACACACACACACACACACACACACACACACACACACACACACACACACACACACACACACACACACACACACACACACACACACACACACACACACACACAATCACACTCACACACACACACACTCAGCATTTCTTTGAGATTTTGTTTGCATTTTTATTTATTTTTTCCCCATACATTTATTTAATATACTCATTCAGACAATCTTGAGTTTGACTCGTGTGTGTGCGCGTGTGTGTGTGTGCGTGCGTGCGCGTGTGTGTTCAGGATAAAGTGGTGGTCGCTGTGGCGTTCGACTGTGTGGAACAGACGGTGTTCTGGTCTGATATCACTCAACCCGCCATCAGCCGCGCTCAGATGAAGGGCGGGCAGCCCAGCGTTCTCATCAGCACAGGTGCTTTACAGTCCTCATGTCACATGATCACAGGACACCGAATATTTACTTATTTCCTCAACTCAAATATTTAAATCATTTCACAGCTCGTTTGCATTATTCATTTTTAGTGCTGAATTATTGTCTCTTCATGAGGCCTGTGACAGATGAGCAGATGATGATGTTTTATCTTTTCTGTGTTGTGTGTGTTGTGTGTTTTGTGTTGTGTGTGTTGTGTGTTTTGTGTTGTGTGTTGTGTGTGTTTTGGGCAGATCTGGGCAGTCCTGAAGGAATCGCCATCGATCACGTGTCCAGAAACATGTACTGGACCGACTCCGTCCTGGACCGCATCGAAGTGTCCCGGTTAGACGGCAGTCTCCGCCGCGTCCTCTTCGACAGTGACCTCATCAACCCTCGGCCAATCATCGCTGACCCCGTCCACGGGTATGTGTGAGGTCACAGTGTTCATGTCAGAGGTCACTGTCAGGCGCTGACTGTCTCCTGTCCTGCAGAATCCTGTACTGGGCCGACTGGAACAGAGACGGGCCGAAGATCGAGCGCTCCGCCCTTGACGGGACGGGCAGGACGGTGCTGGTGCAGGACGGCCTCACACTGCCCAACGGACTGACCTATGACCCCCAGAGCCGGCAGCTCTGCTGGGCCGATGCAGGTCAGAACTTATTCTCCAGGACTACAGTGAATGCGTGTGTTTCTCAGATGAATCAGTGAATGCGTGTGTTTCTCAGGTGAATCAGTGAATGCGTGTTTCTCAGGTGAATCAGTGAATGGCGTGTGTTTCTCAGATGAATCAGTGAATGCGTTTGTTTCTCAGGTGAATCAGTGAATGCGTGTGTTTCTCAGGTGAATCAGTGAACGGCGTGTGTTTCTCAGGTGAATCAGTGAACGGCGTGTGTTTCTCAGGTGAATCAGTGAATGCGTGTGTTTCTCAGATGAATCAGTGAATGCGTGTGTTTCTCAGGTGAATCAGTGAACGGCGTGTGTTTCTCAGGTGAATCAGTGAACGGCGTGTGTTTCTCAGGTGAATCAGTGAACGGCGTGTGTTTCTCAGGTGAATCAGTGAATGCGTGTGTTTCTCAGGTGAATCAGTGAACGGCGTGTGTTTCTCAGGTGAATCAGTGAACGGCGTGTGTTTCTCAGGTGAATCAGTGAACGGCGTGTGTTTCTCAGGTGAATCAGTGAACGGCGTGTGTTTCTCAGGTGAATCAGTGAACGGCGTGTGTTTCTCAGGTGAATCAGTGAACGGCGTGTGTTTCTCAGGTGAATCAGTGAACGGCGTGTGTTTCTCAGGTGAATCAGTGAATGCGTGTTTCTCAGGTGAATCAGTGAATGGCGTGTGTTTCTCAGATGAATCAGTGAATGCGTTTGTTTCTCAGGTGAATCAGTGAATGCGTGTGTTTCTCAGGTGAATCAGTGAATGCGTGTTTCTCAGGTGAATCAGTGAATGGCGTGTGTTTCTCAGATGAATCAGTGAATGCGTGTGTTTCTCAGATGAATCAGTGAATGCGTGTGTTTCTCAGGTGAATCAGTGAATGCGTGTTTCTCAGGTGAATCAGTGAATGGCGTGTGTTTCTCAGATGAATCAGTGAATGCGTTTGTTTCTCAGGTGAATCAGTGAATGCGTGTGTTTCTCAGGTGAATCAGTGAACGGCGTGTGTTTCTCAGGTGAATCAGTGAACGGCGTGTGTTTCTCAGGTGAATCAGTGAATGCGTGTGTTTCTCAGGTGAATCAGTGAATGCGTGTGTTTCTCAGGTGAATCAGTGAATGCGTGTGTTTCTCAGGTGAATCAGTGAATGCGTGTGTTTCTCAGGTGAATCAGTGAACGGCGTGTGTTTCTCAGGTGAATCAGTGAATGCGTGTGTTTCTCAGGTGAATCAGTGAATGCGTGTGTTTCTCAGGTGAATCAGTGAATGCGTGTGTTTCTCAGGTGAATCAGTGAATGCGTGTGTTTCTCAGATGAATCAGTGAATGCGTGTGTTTCTCAGGTGAATCAGTGAACGGCGTGTGTTTCTCAGGTGAATCAGTGAACGGCGTGTGTTTCTCAGGTGAATCAGTGAATGCGTGTGTTTCTCAGGTGAATCAGTGAATGCGTGTGTTTCTCAGGTGAATCAGTGAATGCGTGTGTTTCTCAGGTGAATCAGTGAATGCGTGTGTTTCTCAGGTGAATCAGTGAATGTGTGTTTCTCAGGTGAATCAGTGAATGCGTGTGTTTCTCAGGTGAATCAGTGAATGCGTGTGTTTCTCAGGTGAATCAGTGAATGCGTGTATTTCTCAGGTGAATCAGTGAATGTGTGTTTCTCAGGTGAATCAGTGAATGCGTGTGTTTCTCAGATGAATCAGTGAATGCGTGTGTTTCTCAGGTGAATCAGTGAACGGCGTGTGTTTCTCAGGTGAATCAGTGAATGCGTGTGTTTCTCAGGTGAATCAGTGAACGGCGTGTGTTTCTCAGATGAATCAGTGAATGCGTGTGTTTCTCAGGTGAATCAGTGAATGCGTGTGTTTCTCAGGTGAATCAGTGAATGCGTGTGTTTCTCAGGTGAATCAGTGAATGCGTGTGTTTCTCAGGTGAATCAGTGAATGCGTGTGTTTCTCAGGTGAATCAGTGAATGCGTGTGTTTCTCAGGTGAATCAGTGAATGCGTGTGTTTCTCAGGTGAATCAGTGAATGCGTGTGTTTCTCAGGTGAATCAGTGAACGGCGTGTGTTTCTCAGGTGAATCAGTGAATGCGTGTGTTTCTCAGGTGAATCAGTGAATGCGTGTGTTTCTCAGGTGAATCAGTGAACGGCGTGTGTTTCTCAGGTGAATCAGTGAACGGCGTGTGTTTCTCAGGTGAATCAGTGAATGCGTGTGTTTCTCAGGTGAATCAGTGAATGCGTGTGTTTCTCAGGTGAATCAGTGAACGGCGTGTGTTTCTCAGGTGAATCAGTGAACGGCGTGTGTTTCTCAGGTGAATCAGTGAATGCGTGTGTTTCTCAGGTGAATCAGTGAACGGCGTGTGTTTCTCAGGTGAATCAGTGAACGGCGTGTGTTTCTCAGGTGAATCAGTGAATGCGTGTGTTTCTCAGGTGAGTCAGTGAATGCGTGTGTTTCTCAGGTGAATCAGTGAATGCGTGTGTTTCTCAGGTGAATCAGTGAATGCGTGTGTTTCTCAGGTGAATCAGTGAATGCGTGTTTCTCAGGTGAAGGCGTGTGTTTCTCAGGTGAATCAGTGAACGGCGTGTGTTTCTCAGGTGAATCAGTGAACGGCGTGTGTTTCTCAGGTGAATCAGTGAACGGCGTGTGTTTCTCAGGTGAATCAGTGAATGCGTGTGTTTCTCAGATGAATCAGTGAACGGCGTGTGTTTCTCAGATGAATCAGTGAATGCGTGTGTTTCTCAGGTGAATCAGTGAATGCGTGTGTTTCTCAGGTGAATCAGTGAATGCGTGTGTTTCTCAGATGAATCAGTGAACGGCGTGTGTTTCTCAGGTGAATCAGTGAACGGCGTGTTTCTCAGGTGAATCGGTGAATGCGTGTGTTTCTCAGGTGAATCGGTGAATGCGTGTGTTTCTCAGGTGAATCGGTGAACGGCGTGTGTCTCAGGTGAATCAGTGAACGGCGTGTGTTTCTCAGGTGAATCAGTGAACGGCGTGTGTCTCAGATGAATCAGTGAACGGCGTGTGTCTCAGATGAATCAGTGAATGGCGTGTGTTTCTCAGGTGAATCAGTGAATGCGTGTGTTTCTCAGGTGAATCAGTGAACGGCGTGTGTTTCTCAGGTGAATCAGTGAATGCGTGTGTTTCTCAGATGAATCAGTGAACGGCGTGTGTTTCTCAGATGAATCAGTGAACGGCGTGTTTCTCAGGTGAATCGGTGAATGCGTGTGTTTCTCAGGTGAATCGGTGAATGGCGTGTGTTTCTCAGGTGAATCAGTGAACGGCGTGTGTCTCAGGTGAATCAGTGAACGGCGTGTGTTTCTCAGGTGAATCAGTGAACGGCGTGTGTCTCAGATGAATCAGTGAACGGCGTGTGTCTCAGATGAATCAGTGAATGGCGTGTGTTTCTCAGGTGAATCAGTGAATGCGTGTGTTTCTCAGGTGAATCAGTGAACGGCGTGTGTTTCTCAGATGAATCAGTGAATGCGTGTGTTTCTCAGATGAATCAGTGAACGGCGTGTGTTTCTCAGGTGAATCAGTGAACGGCGTGTGTTTCTCAGGTGAATCAGTGAACGGCGTGTGTTTCTCAGGTGAATCAGTGAATGTGTGTGTTTCTCAGATGAATCAGTGAACGGCGTGTGTTTCTCAGATGAATCAGTGAATGCGTGTGTTTCTCAGATGAATCAGTGAATGCGTGTGTTTCTCAGGTGAATCAGTGAATGCGTGTGTTTCTCAGGTGAATCAGTGAATGCGTGTGTTTCTCAGGTGAATCAGTGAATGCGTGTGTTTCTCAGATGAATCAGTGAACGGCGTGTGTTTCTCAGGTGAATCAGTGAATGCGTGTGTTTCTCAGGTGAATCAGTGAACGGCGTGTGTTTCTCAGGTGAATCAGTGAATGCGTGTGTTTCTCAGGTGAATCAGTGAATGCGTGTGTTTCTCAGGTGAATCAGTGAATGCGTGTGTTTCTCAGGTGAATCAGTGAATGCGTGTGTTTCTCAGGTGAATCAGTGAATGCGTGTGTTTCTCAGGTGAATCAGTGAATGCGTGTGTTTCTCAGGTGAATCAGTGAACGGCGTGTGTTTCTCAGGTGAATCAGTGAACGGCGTGTGTTTCTCAGATGAATCAGTGAATGCGTGTGTTTCTCAGGTGAATCAGTGAACGGCGTGTGTTTCTCAGGTGAATCAGTGAATGCGTGTGTTTCTCAGATGAATCAGTGAATGCGTGTGTTTCTCAGGTGAATCAGTGAATGCGTGTGTTTCTCAGGTGAATCAGTGAATGCGTGTGTTTCTCAGGTGAATCAGTGAATGCGTGTGTTTCTCAGGTGAATCAGTGAATGCGTGTTTCTCAGGTGAATCAGTGAATGCGTGTGTTTCTCAGGTGAATCAGTGAACGGCGTGTGTTTCTCAGATGAATCAGTGAATGCGTGTGTTTCTCAGATGAATCAGTGAACGGCGTGTGTTTCTCAGGTGAATCAGTGAACGGCGTGTGTTTCTCAGGTGAATCAGTGAACGGCGTGTGTTTCTCAGGTGAATCAGTGAACGGCGTGTGTTTCTCAGATGAATCAGTGAATGCGTGTGTTTCTCAGGTGAATCAGTGAATGCGTGTGTTTCTCAGGTGAATCAGTGAATGCGTGTGTTTCTCAGGTGAATCAGTGAACGGCGTGTGTTTCTCAGGTGAATCAGTGAACGGCGTGTGTTTCTCAGGTGAATCAGTGAATGCGTGTGTTTCTCAGGTGAATCAGTGAACGGCGTGTGTTTCTCAGATGAATCAGTGAATGCGTGTGTTTCTCAGATGAATCAGTGAACGGCGTGTGTTTCTCAGGTGAATCAGTGAACGGCGTGTGTTTCTCAGGTGAATCAGTGAACGGCGTGTGTTTCTCAGGTGAATCAGTGAACGGCGTGTGTTTCTCAGATGAATCAGTGAATGCGTGTGTTTCTCAGGTGAATCAGTGAATGCGTGTGTTTCTCAGGTGAATCAGTGAATGCGTGTGTTTCTCAGGTGAATCAGTGAACGGCGTGTGTTTCTCAGGTGAATCAGTGAACGGCGTGTGTTTCTCAGGTGAATCAGTGAACGGCGTGTGTCTCAGGTGAATCAGTGAACGGCGTGTGTTTCTCAGGTGAATCAGTGAACGGCGTGTGTCTCAGATGAATCAGTGAACGGCGTGTGTCTCAGATGAATCAGTGAATGGCGTGTGTTTCTCAGGTGAATCAGTGAACGGCGTGTGTCTCAGATGAATCAGTGAATGGCGTGTGTTTCTCAGATGAATCAGTGAACGGCGTGTGTCTCAGATGAATCAGTGAATGGCGTGTGTTTCTCAGGTGAATCAGTGAACGGCGTGTGTCTCAGATGAATCAGTGAATGGCGTGTGTTTCTCAGGTGAATCAGTGAACGGCGTGTGTCTCAGATGAATCAGTGAATGGCGTGTGTTTCTCAGGTGAATCAGTGAACGGCGTGTGTTTCTCAGGTGAATCAGTGAATGGCGTGTGTTTCTCAGGTGAATCAGTGAACGGCGTGTGTTTCTCAGGTGAATCAGTGAATGCGTGTGTTTCTCAGGTGAATCAGTGAATGGCGTGTGTTTCTCAGGTGAATCAGTGAACGGCGTGTGTTTCTCAGGTGAATCAGTGAACGGCGTGTGTTTCTCAGGTGAATCAGTGAATGCGTGTGTTTCTCAGGTGAATCAGTGAATGGCGTGTGTTTCTCAGGTGAATCAGTGAATGGCGTGTGTTTCTCAGGTGAATCAGTGAATGCGTGTGTTTCTCAGGTGAATCAGTGAATGGCGTGTGTTTCTCAGGTGAATCAGTGAACGGCGTGTGTTTCTCAGGTGAATCAGTGAACGGCGTGTGTTTCTCAGGTGAATCAGTGAATGCGTGTGTTTCTCAGGTGAATCAGTGAATGGCGTGTGTTTCTCAGGTGAATCAGTGAACGGCGTGTGTTTCTCAGGTGAATCAGTGAACGGCGTGTGTTTCTCAGGTGAATCAGTGAATGCGTGTGTTTCTCAGGTGAATCACTGAACGGCGTGTGTTTCTCAGGTGAATCAGTGAACGGCGTGTGTTTCTCAGGTGAATCAGTGAATGGCGTGTGTTTCTCAGGTGAATCAGTGAACGCCGTGTGTCTCAGGTGAATCAGTGAATGGCGTGTGTCTCAGGTGAATCAGTGAATGCGTGTGTTTCTCAGGTGAATCAGTGAACGGCGTGTGTTTCTCAGGTGAATCAGTGAATGCGTGTGTTTCTCAGGTGAATCAGTGAATGGCGTGTGTTTCTCAGGTGAATCAGTGAACGGCGTGTGTTTCTCAGGTGAATCAGTGAATGCGTGTGTTTCTCAGGTGAATCAGTGAACGGCGTGTGTTTCTCAGGTGAATCAGTGAATGCGTGTGTTTCTCAGGTGAATCAGTGAACGGCGTGTGTTTCTCAGGTGAATCAGTGAACGGCGTGTGTTTCTCAGGTGAATCAGTGAATGCGTGTGTTTCTCAGGTGAATCAGTGAATGCGTGTGTTTCTCAGGTGAATCAGTGAATGCGTGTGTTTCTCAGGTGAATCAGTGAATGGCGTGTGTTTCTCAGGTGAATCAGTGAACGGCGTGTGTTTCTCAGGTGAATCAGTGAATGCGTGTGTTTCTCAGGTGAATCAGTGAATGCTGTGTGTTTCTCCGTGTGTGTCAGGCACGCATCGGGTGGAGTGTATGGATCCGTTCTCTGGTCTCCGGAGGAAACTGACTGAAGGCATTCTGTATCCGTTCGCTATCGTGTCCAGCGGTCGGACGCTTTATTACACCGACTGGAGAAGGTACGATTCACTTAACAGATGACTCCATTGAACCAACTCGTTTTTATGAATTGCTCTAAAAGACTCTGATTGAATCCTTCTAACGAATCACTGAGATTTGACTGAATGAACTATTTTGTTAGTTAAACAAGGACGTTCACAGAGCATTATTGTAATAATGTTTTTTTATAAGTATTTCTAAATTATTTATTTTATTTCTACAGATTTATGAGTTAGTGTAGTTGTTTTTTATTATTATATTTTATTTATTTAAATTTTATGATTGAATACATTTTTGTTGTGTATTATTAGATGTTTTTCATTGTGCTAATTTGTATTTTAAAATGATTTTAGTTTTATATTTTAGGATTTATTTTTTAATCTTATTTGGTTGTTTTAATTTTGAAACAGTGGTTGTTTTCATATGATTATATTTTATTATGATGTAATTTATTTTAGAGTGTCTTATTTTGATTCATTTTTATTTTTAAATGATTTAAAAATGACATTTTAGGATTTCATTTTAAGTGTCTTATTTTTATTATTTCTAGTTCTTTTAAATTATTTTATTTCTGCATTTTTATGAGTTTTTAGTTTGATGAGGTATAGCGTTTGGTTAATTGTTTCCTTCCCCTCAAGATCAGCTGAAATATTTGAGTAGATTATGATTCAGTGTGTTTCTATTGTGTTGCTAGGGAAGCGGTGGTTGCTATGGAGCGTCAGGATGGGATGGAGGTGGAGGAGTTTCTTCCTCAGAGACGTTCACGTACATACGGCATCGCCATCACTTACCCACAATGCCCTGCAGGTCTGAGCTCAGAGTCCTTCAGGGTGAGAGGCTGATGACATCATCGCTGTTGAGTCACATGACTTTCGTCCGGTCGGATCTTTCCTCTCAGATCCTCCTTTTGCACGTTTACATTTTACGACAACGTCCCGTTAGTTCAGCGTCAAACAACGAGCAATGCATTTGTTACAGTGTTCATTAAATAACATTAACAACTTTTAATTTTAATAATGCGTGAGTAAATGTTATTCACTCTTCGTTCACTGATGGATCCTTTTTGTAAAGATTTACCAGATTTGTGATCTACGATTCACATTTTGCATGTAAAATTTTGTAACGTAAAACTTTTTTTAATGTGAAAATAGTAAATATGTATAATATCAACACTCATAACAGTTATTATTAGTTTTAGTTTGATATGAAGTTTGCTAATATAAGCATTTCACTTAATTATGGAAAATTGATCAAATGTAAAACTACATTTAAAAAAAAAGATCCTTTGTTAAACTTAAGTTTTCCTTGGGATACAGTGAGAGGTGCATTCTATTCATTATTCATTTCATTATATGCAATCCTTTTGATTAGGTGAAATATTATTTACAGTTGTATATTAATGTTGTTCATTTAAAAATTGTGTGCCAAAGACTTTCCTTTAGTTTACTCTGGGGCCCGGGGCCGATCGGGGACCCTCGACACACACTCATTGTTTACGCAGCGCAGTGCATGATGGGACGGTGGGAGGAAGTGTTTGTGCAGCTGCGCCAATAAAACCCGTTTTTTAAGAGGTTTGAGTTCTTGCGTTTTCTTCCTGCAGTCGCAGGAATTTATGATTATTACAGGAAAGATAGTTTATAATAGTCAAATTTCTCTAAAGCTATAAAAATTAAACATCACACGAAATATGGCAACTTACAAAGGGAAATTATGCTGAAGAATTCACCTGACAGCGGTTTATTTCTGGCCAGTTTATAAAAGAAAAATTAAATGAAAAGGTAGTTTAGGGAAATTGACTGACCTTTTATTTCAACATTGCGGCGTAATAACGAGCAATTAAACGAGTTTCCTGCTGTAGAAACACGACGGAAGCTTGAGCTGATATTACTCCTGAAGGGAAAAAAGTTAAACACATATTACTCTAAAACAGCGAGCCAATCAAAGCCATGAAGCCAAACGAGTGGATCTCTGGGATCGGGAGCTTCGGCCGGATCGTTCCAATAAAACACAAACTCCTAAAAACCAAAACGTGAGATATTTATTAAATTGTGTGAATCACATCATGGTCATTTTTAAATTAAAACACAAAAGGATCTTCCATATTCTTGGCTTTGTGACAATGACAATTGATCATTTTTAATCAATTCACACTTGCTTGAGGAAAAAAGGGTTCTTCTTACATGTATATCTGATGATCACATGCAATAATGAGTGCAGTTTAATTAAGATGAGCAGGTTCTCCATGAGATTGGTGTTGAAGCTCCTCCTCTGGCCACAGAAACACAAACACACAGAGGATTCTCCATGACAGACGCTCTTGCTCTCTCGGATCAGAGTGATGCCCGGTCTACAAGCCTCCAGCGTCCCAGAATTCCCTGCGTTCATCAGGACCAGCGCACCAGAATTCTGTCGCCGTCCTCCACCGAGTAAAACTGCAGCGGCTTCAGATCGTTGTCGATCTCAATCTCTCTACCGTCCAACTATAGCACAGATATCACACAACACAACAATATTATATGATGGCTATAACTGGAGTCGGGGGTTAAAGTCAAGTTCAGGCTAGGGAGTCAGAGTCAGGGGTCAGATGTCAGGAGTTAAAATCAGGATCAGGGTAAGGAGTCAGGGTGAGGGTTCAGGAGTTAAAGTCAGGTTCAGGCAAAGGAGTCGGGGTGATGGGGTCAGGGTCAGGTTCAAGGTAAGGAGTTGGAGTCAGAAGTCAGGGATAAGGAGTCAGGGTCTGGCAAAGGAGTCGGAGTCAGGGTTCAGGAGTTGGAGTCAAGGTCAGAAGTCAGGAGTAAGGAGTCAGAAGTCTGAGTCAAGGTCAGGGGTAAGGAGTAAGGAGTTGGAGTCAAGGTCAGGGGTAAGGAGTCAGAAGTCTGAGTCAAGGTCAGGGGTAAGGAGTCAGAAGTCTGAGTCAAGGTCAGGGGTAAGGAATCAGAGTCAGAGATCAGGAGTCAAAGTCAGGCTCAGGCAAAGGAGTCGGGGTGATGGGGTCAGGGTCAGGTTCAAGGTAAGGAGTTGGAGTCAGAAGTCAGGGATAAGGAGTCAGGGTCTGGCAAAGGAGTCGGAGTCAGGGTTTAGGAGTTGGAGTCAAGGTCAGAAGTCAGGAGTCAGAAGTCTGAGTCAAGGTCAGGGGTAAGGAGTTGGAGTCAAGGTCAGGGGTAAGGAGTCAGAAGTCTGAGTCAAGGTCAGGGATAAGGAGTCAGAAGTCTGAGTCAAGGTCAGGGG
>JAWRVZ010000585.1:130000-143692 GCA_037043235.1 Rhodeus uyekii
AATGTTTTACTGTATTTATCATCTAATAAATTCAGCTTTAATCTCAGGAATAAATGACACTTTACTATATATTCACATAGAAAACAGCTGTTTCACACTGATATAATATTACACTGTTTTACTGTATCATCTAATAAATTCAGCTTTAATCACAGGAATAAATGACACTTTACTATATATTCACATAGAAAACAGCTGTTTTACACTGATATAATATTAAACTGTTTCTGTATTTATCATCTAATAAATTCAGCTTTAATCACAGGAATAAATGACACTTTACTATATATTCACATTGAAAACAGCTGTTTTACACTGATATAATATTACACTGTTTTACTGTATTTATCATCTAATAAATTCAGCTTTAATCACAGGAATAAATGACACTTTACTATATATTCACATAGAAAACAGCTGTTTTACACTGATATAATATTACACTGTTTTACTGTATCATCTAATAAATTCAGCTTTAATCGCAGGAATAAATGACACTTTACTATATATTCACAGAAAACAGCTGTTTTACACTGATATAATATTACAATGTTTTACTGTATTTATCATCTAATAAATTCAGCTTTAATCTCAGGAATAAATGACACTTTACTATATATTCAAATTGAAAACAGCTGTTTTACACTGATATAATATTACACTGTTTTACTGTATTTATCATCTAATAAATTCAGCTTTAATCACAGGAATAAATGACACTTTACTATATATTCACAGAAAACAGCTGTTTTACACTGATATAATATTACACTGTTTTACTGTATTTATCATCTAATAAATTCAGCTTTAATCACAGGAATAAATGACACTTTACTATATATTCACATAGAAAACAGCTGTTTTACACTGATATAATATTACACTGTTTTACTGTATTTATCATCTAATAAATTCAGCTTTAATCACAGGAATAAATGACACTTTACTATATATTCACATTGAAAACAGCTGTTTTACACTGATATAATATTACACTGTTTTACTGTATTTATCATCTAATAAATTCAGCTTTAATCGCAGGAATAAATGACACTTTACTATATATTCACAGAAAACAGCTGTTTTACACTGATATAATATTACACTGTTTTACTGTATTTATCATCTAATAAATTCAGCTTTAATCACAGGAATAAATGACACTTTACTATATATTCACACAGAAAACAGCTGTTTTACACTGATATAATATTACACTGTTTTACTGTATCATCTAATAAATTCAGCTTTAATCGCAGGAATAAATGACACTTTACTATATATTCACAGAAAACAGCTGTTTTACACTGATATAATATTACACTGTTTTACTGTATTTATCATCTAATAAATTCAGCTTTAATCGCAGGAATAAATGACACTTTACTATATATTCACATAGAAAACAGCTGTTTCACACTGATATAATATTACACTGTTTTACTGTATTTATCATCTAATAAATTCAGCTTTAATCGCAGGAATAAATGACACTTTAATATATATACACATAGAAAACAGCTGTTTTACACTGATATAATATTACACTGTTTTACTGTATCATCTAATAAATTCAGCTTTAATCGCAGGAATAAATGACACTTTACTATATATTCACAGAAAACAGCTGTTTTACACTGATATAATATTACAATGTTTTACTGTATTTATCATCTAATAAATTCAGCTTTAATCTCAGGAATAAATGACACTTTACTATATATTCACATAGAAAACAGCTGTTTCACACTGATATAATATTACACTGTTTTACTGTATCATCTAATAAATTCAGCTTTAATCACAGGAATAAATGACACTTTACTATATATTCACATAGAAAACAGCTGTTTTACACTGATATAATATTACACTGTTTTACTGTATTTATCATCTAATAAATTCAGCTTTAATCACAGGAATAAATGACACTTTACTATATATTCACATTGAAAACAGCTGTTTTACACTGATATAATATTACACTGTTTTACTGTATTTATCATCTAATAAATTCAGCTTTAATCGCAGGAATAAATGACACTTTACTATATATTCACAGAAAACAGCTGTTTTACACTGATATAATATTACACTGTTTTACTGTATTTATCATCTAATAAATTCAGCTTTAATCACAGGAATAAATGACACTTTACTATATATTCACACAGAAAACAGCTGTTTTACACTGATATAATATTACACTGTTTTACTGTATCATCTAATAAATTCAGCTTTAATCGCAGGAATAAATGACACTTTACTATATATTCACAGAAAACAGCTGTTTTACACTGATATAATATTACACTGTTTTACTGTATTTATCATCTAATAAATTCAGCTTTAATCGCAGGAATAAATGACACTTTACTATATATTCACATAGAAAACAGCTGTTTCACACTGATATAATATTACACTGTTTTACTGTATTTATCATCTAATAAATTCAGCTTTAATCGCAGGAATAAATGACACTTTAATATATATACACATAGAAAACAGCTGTTTTACACTGATATAATATTACACTGTTTTACTGTATCATCTAATAAATTCAGCTTTAATCGCAGGAATAAATGACACTTTACTATATATTCACAGAAAACAGCTGTTTTACACTGATATAATATTACAATGTTTTACTGTATTTATCATCTAATAAATTCAGCTTTAATCTCAGGAATAAATGACACTTTACTATATATTCACATAGAAAACAGCTGTTTCACACTGATATAATATTACACTGTTTTACTGTATCATCTAATAAATTCAGCTTTAATCACAGGAATAAATGACACTTTACTATATATTCACATAGAAAACAGCTGTTTTACACTGATATAATATTAAACTGTTTCTGTATTTATCATCTAATAAATTCAGCTTTAATCACAGGAATAAATGACACTTTACTATATATTCACATTGAAAACAGCTGTTTTACACTGATATAATATTACACTGTTTTACTGTATTTATCATCTAATAAATTCAGCTTTAATCACAGGAATAAATGACACTTTACTATATATTCACATAGAAAACAGCTGTTTTACACTGATATAATATTACACTGTTTTACTGTATCATCTAATAAATTCAGCTTTAATCGCAGGAATAAATGACACTTTACTATATATTCACAGAAAACAGCTGTTTTACACTGATATAATATTACAATGTTTTACTGTATTTATCATCTAATAAATTCAGCTTTAATCTCAGGAATAAATGACACTTTACTATATATTCACATAGAAAACAGCTGTTTCACACTGATATAATATTACACTGTTTTACTGTATCATCTAATAAATTCAGCTTTAATCACAGGAATAAATGACACTTTACTATATATTCACATAGAAAACAGCTGTTTTACACTGATATAATATTAAACTGTTTCTGTATTTATCATCTAATAAATTCAGCTTTAATCACAGGAATAAATGACACTTTACTATATATTCACATAGAAAACAGCTGTTTTACACTGATATAATATTACACTGTTTTACTGTATTTATCATCTAATAAATTCAGCTTTAATCACAGGAATAAATGACACTTTACTATATATTCACAGAAAACAGCTGTTTTACACTGATATAATATTACACTGTTTTACTGTATTTATCATCTAATAAATTCAGCTTTAATCACAGGAATAAATGACACTTTACTATATATTCACATAGAAAACAGCTGTTTTACACTGATATAATATTACACTGTTTTACTGTATTTATCATCTAATAAATTCAGCTTTAATCACAGGAATAAATGACACTACTATATATTCAAATAGAAAACAGCTGTTTTACACTGATATAATATTACACTGTTTTACTGTATTTATCATCTAATAAATTCAGCTTTAATCACAGGAATAAATGACACTTTACTATATATTCACATAGAAAACAGCTGTTTTACACTGATATAATATTAAACTGTTTCTGTATTTATCATCTAATAAATTCAGCTTTAATCACAGGAATAAATGACACTTTACTATATATTCACATTGAAAACAGCTGTTTTACACTGATATAATATTACACTGTTTTACTGTATTTATCATCTAATAAATTCAGCTTTAATCACAGGAATAAATGACACTTTACTATATATTCACATAGAAAACAGCTGTTTTACACTGATATAATATTACACTGTTTTACTGTATTTATCATCTAATAAATTCAGCTTTAATCACAGGAATAAATGACACTTTACTATATATTCACATAGAAAACAGCTGTTTTACACTGATATAATATTACACTGTTTTACTGTATTTATCATCTAATAAATTCAGCTTTAATCGCAGGAATAAATGACACTTTACTATATATTCACAGAAAACAGCTGTTTTACACTGATATAATATTACACTGTTTTACTGTATCATCTAATAAATTCAGCTTTAATAACAGGAATAAATGACACTTTACTATATATTCACATAGAAAACAGCTGTTTTACACTGATATAATATTAAACTGTTTCTGTATTTATCATCTAATAAATTCAGCTTTAATCACAGGAATAAATGACACTTTACTATATATTCACATAGAAAACAGCTGTTTTACACTGATATAATATTACACTGTTTTACTGTATCATCTAATAAATTCAGCTTTAATCACAGGAATAAATGACACTTTACTATATATACACAGAAAACAGCTGTTTTACACTGATATAATATTACACTGTTTTACTGTATTTATCATCTAATAAATTCAGCTTTAATCACAGGAATAAATGACACTTTACTATATATTCACATAGAAAACAGCTGTTTTACACTGATATAATATTACACTGTTTTACTGTATCATCTAATAAATTCAGCTTTAATCACAGGAATAAATGACACTTTACTATATATTCACATAGAAAACAGCTGTTTTACACTGATATAATATTACACTGTTTTACTGTACTTTATCATCTAATAAATTCAGCTTTAATCACAGGAATAAATGACACTTTACTATATATTCACATTGAAAACAGCTGTTTTACACTGATATAATATTACACTGTTTTACTGTATTTATCATCTAATAAATTCAGCTTTAATCTCAGGAATAAATGACACTTTACTATATATTCACATAGAAAACAGCTGTTTTACACTGATATAATATTACACTGTTTTACTGTATTTATCATCTAATAAATTCAGCTTTAATCACAGGAATAAATGACACTTTACTATATATTCACATAGAAAACAGCTGTTTTACACTGATATAATATTACACTGTTTTACTGTATTTATCATCTAATAAATTCAGCTTTAATCTCAGGAATAAATGACACTTTACTATATATTCACATAGAAAACAGCTGTTTCACACTGATATAATATTACACTGTTTTACTGTATTTATCATCTAATAAATTCAGCTTTAATCACAGGAATAAATGACACTTTACTATATATTCACATAGAAAACAGCTGTTTCACACTGATATAATATTACACTGTTTTACTGTATCATCTAATAAATTCAGCTTTAATCACAGGAATAAATGACACTTTACTATATATTCACATAGAAAACAGCTGTTTTACACTGATATAATATTACACTGTTTCTGTATTTATCATCTAATAAATTCAGCTTTAATCACAGGAATAAATGACACTTTACTATATATTCACATTGAAAACAGCTGTTTTACACTGATATAATATTACACTGTTTTACTGTATTTATCATCTAATAAATTCAGCTTTAATCACAGGAATAAATGACACTTTACTATATATTCACATAGAAAACAGCTGTTTTACACTGATATAATATTACACTGTTTTACTGTATTTATCATCTAATAAATTCAGCTTTAATCACAGGAATAAATGACACTTTACTATATATTCACATAGAAAACAGCTGTTTTACACTGATATAATATTACACTGTTTTACTGTATTTATCATCTAATAAATTCAGCTTTAATCACAGGAATAAATGACACTTTACTATATATTCACATAGAAAACAGCTGTTTTACACTGATATAATATTAAACTGTTTCTGTATTTATCATCTAATAAATTCAGCTTTAATCACAGGAATAAATGACACTTTACTATATATTCACATTGAAAACAGCTGTTTTACACTGATATAATATTACACTGTTTTACTGTATTTATCATCTAATAAATTCAGCTTTAATCACAGGAATAAATGACACTTTACTATATATTCACATAGAAAACAGCTGTTTTACACTGATATAATATTACACTGTTTTACTGTATTTATCATCTAATAAATTCAGCTTTAATCACAGGAATAAATGACACTTTACTATATATTCACATAGAAAACAGCTGTTTTACACTGATATAATATTACACTGTTTTACTGTATTTATCATCTAATAAATTCAGCTTTAATCTCAGGAATAAATGACACTTTACTATATATTCACATAGAAAACAGCTGTTTTCACACTGATATAATATTACACTGTTTTACTGTATTTATCATCTAATAAATTCAGCTTTAATCACAGGAATAAATGACACTTTACTATATATTCACATAGAAAACAGCTGTTTTACACTGATATAATATTACACTTTTACTGTATTTATCATCTAATAAATTCAGCTTTAATCACAGGAATAAATGACACTTTACTATATATTCACATAGAAAACAGCTGTTTTACACTGATATAATATTACACTGTTTTACTGTATTTATCATCTAATAAATTCAGCTTTAATCACAGGAATAAATGACACTTTACTATATATTCACATAGAAAACAGCTGTTTTACACTGATATAATATTACACTGTTTTACTGTATTTATCATCTAATAAATTCAGCTTTAATCACAGGAATAAATGACACTTTACTATATATTCACATAGAAAACAGCTGTTTTACACTGATATAATATTACACTGTTTTACTGTATTTATCATCTAATAAATTCAGCTTTAATCACAGGAATAAATGACACTTTACTATATATTCACATAGAAAACAGCTGTTTTACACTGATATAATATTACACTGTTTTACTGTATTTATCATCTAATAAATTCAGCTTTAATCACAGGAATAAATGACACTTTACTATATATTCACATAGAAAACAGCTGTTTTACACTGATATAATATTACACTGTTTTACTGTATTTATCATCTAATAAATTCAGCTTTAATCACAGGAATAAATGACACTTTACTATATATTCACATAGAAAACAGCTGTTTTACACTGATATAATATTACACTGTTTTACTGTATTTATCATCTAATAAATTCAGCTTTAATCACAGGAATAAATGACACTTTACTATATATTCACATAGAAAACAGCTGTTTTACACTGATATAATATTACACTGTTTTACTGTATTTATCATCTAATAAATTCAGCTTTAATCACAGGAATAAATGACACTTTACTATATATTCACATAGAAAACAGCTGTTTTACACTGATATAATATTAAACTGTTTCTGTATTTATCATCTAATAAATTCAGCTTTAATCACAGGAATAAATGACACTTTACTATATATTCACATTGAAAACAGCTGTTTTACACTGATATAATATTACACTGTTTTACTGTATTTATCATCTAATAAATTCAGCTTTAATCACAGGAATAAATGACACTTTACTATATATTCACATAGAAAACAGCTGTTTTACACTGATATAATATTACACTGTTTTACTGTATTTATCATCTAATAAATTCAGCTTTAATCACAGGAATAAATGACACTTTACTATATATTCACATAGAAAACAGCTGTTTTACACTGATATAATATTACACTGTTTTACTGTATTTATCATCTAATAAATTCAGCTTTAATCACAGGAATAAATGACACTTTACTATATATTCACATAGAAAACAGCTGTTTCACACTGATATAATATTACACTGTTTTACTGTATTTATCATCTAATAAATTCAGCTTTAATCACAGGAATAAATGACACTTTACTATATATTCACATAGAAAACAGCTGTTTTACACTGATATAATATTACACTGTTTTACTGTATTTATCATCTAATAAATTCAGCTTTAATCACAGGAATAAATGACACTTTACTATATATTCACATAGAAAACAGCTGTTTTACACTGATATAATATTACACTGTTTTACTGTATTTATCATCTAATAAATTCAGCTTTAATCACAGGAATAAATGACACTTTACTATATATTCACATAGAAAACAGCTGTTTTACACTGATATAATATTACACTGTTTTACTGTATTTATCATCTAATAAATTCAGCTTTAATCACAGGAATAAATGACACTTTACTATATATTCACATAGAAAACAGCTGTTTTACACTGATATAATATTACACTGTTTTACTGTATTTATCATCTAATAAATTCAGCTTTAATCACAGGAATAAATGACACTACTATATATTCACATAGAAAACAGCTGTTTTACACTGATATAATATTACACTGTTTTACTGTATTTATCATCTAATAAATTCAGCTTTAATCACAGGAATAAATGACACTTTACTATATATTCACATAGAAAACAGCTGTTTTACACTGATATAATATTACACTGTTTTACTGTATTTATTATCTAATAAATTCAGCTTTAATCACAGGAATAAATGACACTTTACTATATATTCACATAGAAAACAGCTGTTTTACACTGATATAATATTACACTGTTTTACTGTATTTATCATCTAATAAATTCAGCTTTAATCACAGGAATAAATGACACTTTACTATATATTCACATAGAAAACAGCTGTTTTCCACTGATATAATATTACAGTTTTACTGTATTTATCATCTAATAAATTCAGCTTTAATCACAGGAATAAATGACACTTTACTATATATTCACATAGAAAACAGCTGTTTTACACTGATATAATATTACACTGTTTTACTGTATCATCTAATAAATTCAGCTTTAATCACAGGAATAAATGACACTTTACTATATATTCACATAGAAAACAGCTGTTTTACACTGATATAATATTACACTGTTTTACTGTATTTATCATCTAATAAATTCAGCTTTAATCACAGGAATAAATGACACTTTACTATATATTCACATAGAAAACAGCTGTTTTACACTGATATAATATTACACTGTTTTACTGTATTTATCATCTAATAAATTCAGCTTTAATCACAGGAATAAATGACACTTTACTATATATTCACATAGAAAACAGCTGTTTTACACTGATATAATATTACACTGTTTTACTGTATTTATCATCTAATAAATTCAGCTTTAATCACAGGAATAAATGACACTTTACTATATATTCACATAGAAAACAGCTGTTTTACACTGATATAATATTACACTGTTTTACTGTATTTATCATCTAATAAATTCAGCTTTAATCACAGGAATAAATGACACTTTACTATATATTCACATAGAAAACAGCTGTTTTACACTGATATAATATTACACTGTTTTACTGTATTTATCATCTAATAAATTCAGCTTTAATCACAGGAATAAATGACACTTTACTATATATTCACATAGAAAACAGCTGTTTTACACTGATATAATATTACACTGTTTTACTGTATTTATCATCTAATAAATTCAGCTTTAATCACAGGAATAAATGACACTTTACTATATATTCACAGAAAACAGCTGTTTTACACTGATATAATATTACACTGTTTTACTGTATTTATCATCTAATAAATTCAGCTTTAATCACAGGAATAAATGACACTTTACTATATATTCACATAGAAAACAGCTGTTTTACACTGATATAATATTACACTGTTTTACTGTATTTATCATCTAATAAATTCAGCTTTAATCACAGGAATAAATGACACTTTACTATATATTCACATAGAAAACAGCTGTTTTACACTGATATAATATTACACTGTTTTACTGTATTTATCATCTAATAAATTCAGCTTTAATCACAGGAATAAATGACACTTTACTATATATTCACATAGAAAACAGCTGTTTTACACTGATATAATATTACACTGTTTTACTGTATTTATCATCTAATAAATTCAGCTTTAATCACAGGAATAAATGACACTTTACTATATATTCACATAGAAAACAGCTGTTTTACACTGATATAATATTACACTGTTTTACTGTATTTATCATCTAATAAATTCAGCTTTAATCACAGGAATAAATGACACTTTACTATATATTCACATAGAAAACAGCTGTTTTACACTGATATAATATTACACTGTTTTACTGTATTTATCATCTAATAAATTCAGCTTTAATCACAGGAATAAATGACACTTTACTATATATTCACATAGAAAACAGCTGTTTTACACTGATATAATATTACACTGTTTTACTGTATTTATCATCTAATAAATTCAGCTTTAATCACAGGAATAAATGACACTTTACTATATATTCACATAGAAAACAGCTGTTTTACACTGATATAATATTACACTGTTTTACTGTATTTATCATCTAATAAATTCAGCTTTAATCTACAGGAATAAATGACACTTTACTATATATTCACATAGAAAACAGCTGTTTCACACTGATATAATATTACACTGTTTTACTGTATTTATCATCTAATAAATTCAGCTTTAATCACAGGAATAAATGACACTTTACTATATATTCACATAGAAAACAGCTGTTTTACACTGATATAATATTACACTGTTTTACTGTATTTATCATCTAATAAATTCAGCTTTAATCACAGGAATAAATGACACTTTACTATATATTCACATAGAAAACAGCTGTTTTACACTGATATAATATTAAACTGTTTTCTGTATTTATCATCTAATAAATTCAGCTTTAATCACAGGAATAAATGACACTTTACTATATATTCACATTGAAAACAGCTGTTTTACACTGATATAATATTACACTGTTTTACTGTATTTATCATCTAATAAATTCAGCTTTAATCACAGGAATAAATGACACTTTACTATATATTCACATAGAAAACAGCTGTTTTACACTGATATAATATTACACTGTTTTACTGTATCATCTAATAAATTCAGCTTTAATCACAGGAATAAATGACACTTTACTATATATTCACATAGAAAACAGCTGTTTTACACTGATATAATATTACACTGTTTTACTGTATTTATCATCTAATAAATTCAGCTTTAATCACAGGAATAAATGACACTTTACTATATATTCACATAGAAAACAGCTGTTTTACACTGATATAATATTACACTGT
The DNA here is from genome assembly GCA_037043235.1 of Rhodeus uyekii. Taxonomy (NCBI): domain Eukaryota; kingdom Metazoa; phylum Chordata; class Actinopteri; order Cypriniformes; family Acheilognathidae; genus Rhodeus; species Rhodeus uyekii. The sequence continues at coordinate 141,318 of JAWRVZ010000585.1, forward strand.
TTTACTGTATTTATCATCTAATAAATTCAGCTTTAATCACAGGAATAAATGACACTTTACTATATATTCACATAGAAAACAGCTGTTTTACACTGATATAATATTAAACTGTTTCTGTATTTATCATCTAATAAATTCAGCTTTAATCACAGGAATAAATGACACTTTACTATATATTCACAAAGAAAACAGCTGTTTTACACTGATATAATATTACACTGTTTTACTGTATTTATCATCTAATAAATTCAGCTTTAATCACAGGAATAAATGACACTTTACTATATATTCACAAAGAAAACAGCTGTTTTACACTGATATAATATTACACTGTTTTACTGTATTTATCATCTAATAAATTCAGCTTTAATCACAGGAATAAATGACACTTTACTATATATTCACATAGAAAACAGCTGTTTTACACTGATATAATATTACACTGTTTTACTGTATTTATCATCTAATAAATTCAGCTTTAATCACAGGAATAAATGACACTTTACTATATATTCACATAGAAAACAGCTGTTTTACACTGATATAATATTACAACTGTTTTACTGTATTTATCATCTAATAAATTCAGCTTTAATCACAGGAATAAATGACACTTTACTATATATTCACATAGAAAACAGCTGTTTTACACTGATATAATATTACACTGTTTTACTGTATTTATCATCTAATAAATTCAGCTTTAATCGCAGGAATAAATGACACTTTACTATATATTCACATAGAAAACAGCTGTTTTACACTGATATAATATTACACTGTTTTACTGTATTTATCATCTAATAAATTCAGCTTTAATCACAGGAATAAATGACACTTTACTATATATTCACATAGAAAACAGCTGTTTTACACTGATATAATATTAAACTGTTTTACTGTATTTATCATCTAATAAATTCAGCTTTAATCACAGGAATAAATGACACTTTACTATATATTCACATAGAAAACAGCTGTTTTACACTGATATAATATTACACTGTTTTACTGTATTTATCATCTAATAAATTCAGCTTTAATCACAGGAATAAATGACACTTTACTATATATTCACATAGAAAACAGCTGTTTTACACTGATATAATATTACACTGTTTTACTGTATTTATCATCTAATAAATTCAGCTTTAATCACAGGAATAAATGACACTTTACTATATATTCACATAGAAAACAGCTGTTTTACACTGATATAATATTACACTGTTTTACTGTATCATCTAATAAATTCAGCTTTAATCACAGGAATAAATGACACTTTACTATATATTCACATAGAAAACAGCTGTTTTACACTGATATAATATTAAACTGTTTTACTGTATTTATCATCTAATAAATTCAGCTTTAATCACAGGAATAAATGACACTTTACTATATATTCACATAGAAAACAGCTGTTTTACACTGATATAATATTAAACTGTTTTACTGTATTTATCATCTAATAAATTCAGCTTTAATCACAGGAATAAATGACACTTTACTATATATTCACATAGAAAACAGCTGTTTTACACTGATATAATATTACACTGTTTTACTGTATTTATCATCTAATAAATTCAGCTTTAATCACAGGAATAAATGACACTTTACTATATATTCACATAGAAAACAGCTGTTTTACACTGATATAATATTACACTGTTTTACTGTATTTATCATCTAATAAATTCAGCTTTAATCACAGGAATAAATGACACTTTACTATATATTCACATAGAAAACAGCTGTTTTACACTGATATAATATTACACTGTTTTACTGTATTTATCATCTAATAAATTCAGCTTTAATCACAGGAATAAATGACACTTTACTATATATTCACATAGAAAACAGCTGTTTTACACTGATATAATATTACACTGTTTTACTGTATTTATCATCTAATAAATTCAGCTTTAATCACAGGAATAAATGACACTTTACTATATATTCACATAGAAAACAGCTGTTTTACACTGATATAATATTACACTGTTTTACTGTATTTATCATCTAATAAATTCAGCTTTAATCACAGGAATAAATGACACTTTACTATATATTCACATAGAAAACAGCTGTTTTACACTGATATAATATTAAACTGTTTTACTGTATTTATCATCTAATAAATTCAGCTTTAATCACAGGAATAAATGACACTTTACTATATATTCACATAGAAAACAGCTGTTTTACACTGATATAATATTACACTGTTTTACTGTATTTATCATCTAATAAATTCAGCTTTAATCACAGGAATAAATGACACTTTACTATATATTCACATAGAAAACAGCTGTTTTACACTGATATAATATTACACTGTTTTACTGTATTTATCATCTAATAAATTC